>JANFAB010000354.1:0-27869 GCA_024613165.1 Pisolithus albus | reverse complement strand
CTTGTTCGTCCAGATTTATGTCTACTCCGACTGGATTCCGTTACCTCAACACTGCGGTTATATCGACAGAGAGATGGATATGTGGTTCCATGTTTGACTTACACTCGTTTCGTTGATTGTCACCCTGACCAGGATTACAGGAACGCAACATCTATTATGTCGTCCAAATCGAGATATTCCTTGCCAAGGTTTTTAGTTCGGAAGCCACAGAGGACGATGAGGACGTTCTGTAAGCGTTGTCAGTTAGAACCTTCCTCGGAATCTAAACAGGGTTCAGTGCCTTCGATGGCGTGGTTCCTCCACATTTTTACGGCGAGATGTCAAAAACGGAGCTTGGTTGCCAGGTCCTCAGCGAAAGGGGCCATTTCGCGGAATTTTCCCACTTCATTCGACAGCACGGTTTGGAAAGTGAGGACCTGGAGGTAATTTGAAATTAAAGAGCATCCTATGGGCGGTCGTACGTAATCTGATTGACGGCACTTTTACTGATGGATTGATGAAACTGTCGCCAGGGTAATGTTGGAGCCACCGAAGGTGGCTTACCGTTCCTCGAGGAGGAAGAAATCATACCATCTATACTCGAAATAGCAGAACATTCTTTAATACCTTCTGTCCGAGGGTAAGTGGCGTAATTGCAGTCAAAGCTTGACGAGCCTAAATGCGTTTAGAACGTGTTTTTTTGTCCTTGGCTTGATATCCTCAACTCCTCAGGGTGCCGAGATTCTCGATGACTATCATTGGGAGGCTACTTTGTCACCTCTCGGGCATCCCACCGGACTTGTATACCCGTGAATCTGGAGAAGTTCATCTCGGTGAGTACACCGATTTCGGAAACGAAAAGCTCTTACTGATACAATACAGCTTCCGAAGTGGGAGTCTATCGAAGTGAAAACCGATGCCGATATTCGGTTGTTACCGCCGACAACTCAGACTGAGCTGGAGGTTATTTCTGCTATTGAGAACCTGGGTAACAGTGTCATCGTCAACACCGCTTCGCGTTCATTAGCAAGGTGAGTTCCACGTGTGTGCGTATCGCGAACGTTGTTCGTCTCAGGCGTCCATGTAGAATGAAGTCCCGTCCGGAGTATCGCGCAGTCTTTTCTTCACCCGCCGTGTTCTTCAGAGCCCTTCATACCATTTCGACCCAGCGCTATCGGCTTCCCGTACGGCGGTACATTCTTGATCTATTCAACATCGAGCTGGACGGCCCAGTCGTCCACGCCATTTCTGAAGCTGCAACGAACCTACGTGCACCCCCATCTTTCAAGCAGTCGGAAGCGCACATTAACCGGGGTAGTGAGTATGCTTGGTCTGAAACACCCTGACGGAGAATCTTCCAGTGATGAAGATGAACTTGATGGAATTCCTGAGGAGCAAGCTGGCAAAATTCCTGTCATCACGTTACGGCCGGTCAGCAGGATTATCGGTTTCAACAATGCATGAATGTCGGCCCTTCCATATGTCGAGCTGTCGCACATCTGCTACACTTGTAAAAGTACTGTGGTGTAATTTATGTCCATGTATGTACACTGCTGACTAATGTGTCGGGGGTTGAATTTGTGTTGAAGGCGAGAACAAAGTTATTTGTCAGCAGCTCGCATCTTTCACCGTCGCTCTCAACTTCGACGATGAGCGCAGGCTTTGTTCCCCCACCACCAGGGATGCCGCCCCCACCACCGGGGATGCCTCCACCACCCCCTGGAATGCCCACACCACCGCCAGGCTTTGGACAGGGGTCAGGCTCACGCATGCCTCCGGATATGCTCGCGCAGAAGTCACAGAAATGGGTTGCGATGCAGAAGAGGAGGTACGGGGAGAAACGAAAGGGCGGATACGTTGACATGGGGAAACAGGTGTGTATACCGTTACCATACAATCTCTTTCCGAGGCTCATTGTTTCGCCAGGACTTGCCCCCAGAGCACGTCCGTAAAATCATCAAGGACCACGGTGACATGAGCAACCGCAAATTCCGAAACGACAAACGTGTCCATCTGGGTGCACTTAAGTACGTACCTCACGCAGTCATGAAGTTGCTCGAGAATATTCCTTATCCATGGGAGCAAGTTCGTGAGGTCCCGGTACTATACCATATCACTGGCGCCATCACCTTTGTGAATGAAATTCCCCGCGTCATCGAACCCGTCTATCACGCTCAGTGGAGTGCCATGTGGCTTGCCATGCGTCGGGAAAAGCGAGACCGTAGACACTTCAAGCGCATGCGTTTCCCACCGTTTGACGATGAAGAACCGCCGCTCGACTATGGTGACAATGTTTTGGATGTCGAGCCGCTGGAAGCTATTCAGCTGGAGTTGGATCCGGAGGAAGATTCAGCCATTATTGATTGGTTCTATGACCCCAAGCCATTGATCGACACGCCAGCTATTAACGGGCCATCCTACCGTTATTGGTCACTTACCCTGCCCGTGATGGCTAACCTATACCGCTTAGGTCGTACTCTCTTGTCGGACCAACCTGACAACAATGCTTCCTACCTTTTCGACAAAAAATCGTTCTTTACCGCCAAGGCGCTAAACATGGCCATCCCCGGAGGACCGAAGTTCGAGCCGCTTTACCGCGACATGGACATGTTTGATGAAGACTGGAACGAGTTTAACGATATTAATAAAGTCATCATCCGGCAGCAGATTCGCACTGAGTACAAGGTCGCGTTCCCTCATCTTTACAATTCCCTTCCCCGTTCTGTCCACTTGTCGCCATATCACTACCCCAAGAACGTGTACATTCGCACAGATGATCCTGATCTTCCCGCTTTCTACTTCGACCCGCTCATCAACCCTATCTCCCTCCGTGGTATGACGGCTAAGAATGCTCCCCTGGTTTCGCATGAAGACGTGATTTTCGGGCCAAACGGTGCGGACGAAGACGATTTTGAACTTCCCGAGGACGTCGAGCCTTTCCTTGCCGAGAAACCGTTGGAGAATGATATGGCTGCTGATGGTATTGGTCTATGGTGGGCGCCTGATCCGTATAACCGCCGTTCCGGACGGACCAGACGTGCTCAAGACGTCCCTCTCGTGAAGAATTGGTATCTCGAGCACTGTCCACCTGGCCAGCCTGTCAAAGTCCGCGTATCGTATCAGAAACTTCTCAAATGTTTCGTGCTCAACGAGCTGAAGAGCCGCTCGGAAAAAGCCATGACAAGGAAGAACTTATTCCGCCAGCTCAAAGCAACGAAGTTCTTCCAGACGACGAAACTGGACTGGGTAGAAGCGGGTTTGCAGGTCTGCAGGCAGGGTTACAACATGCTTAACCTGTTGATCCACCGAAAGGTGAATATCTTAACTTGTAATTTGAATTCGCTGACTTTGTTTTCGCGCAGAATTTGAACTACTTGCATCTCGACTATAACATGAACTTGAAGCCTGTCAAGACGCTAACTACGAAGGAGCGTAAGAAATCCCGCTTCGGAAATGCCTTCCACCTTTGCCGCGAGATACTTCGACTCACCAAGCTTGTCGTTGATGCTCATGTCCAGTACCGGCTCGGAAATGTGGATGCGTTCCAGCTCGCCGACGCGTTACAATATATTTTTGCGCATATCGGCGCACTGACTGGAATGTACCGCTACAAGTACAAGGTCTGTCTTATCTTTTCCTATTACATTGCATTCAGCTGACATACTGCTCTTGCTAGCTGATGCGGCAAGTTCGCATGACAAAGGACCTTAAGCATTTAATTTACTATCGTTTCAATACTGGTCCTGTCGGCAAGGGGCCTGGTTGCGGCTTTTGGGCGCCTGGATGGCGCGTTTGGCTCTTTTTCATGCGTGGTATTGTCCCGCTCCTTGAGCGTTGGCTGGGTAACCTTCTGGCCCGGCAATTCGAGGGGCGCAACAGCAAGGGCATTGCCAAAACCGTCACCAAGCAGCGCGTAGAATCACACTACGATCTTGAGCTTCGTGCGGCAGTCATGCACGATATCCTTGACATGATGCCGGAATCTATCAAGCAGAACAAGGCCAAGACGATTCTGCAACATCTATCTGAAGCTTGGAGATGCTGGAAGGCCAACATACCTTGGAAGGTTCCGGGAATGCCCACTGCTATTGAAAACATCATTCTGAGGTATGTGAAAAACAAGGCGGATTGGTGGGTCAGCGTCGCCCACTACAACCGAGAACGCATTCGTCGTGGTGCCACTGTCGACAAGGCTGTCGTCAAAAAGAACTTGGGGCGTCTGACAAGTGAGTGTTGTTCGAATTATCACCATCCGTATCGCTGACAAATTTCTCAGGGTTATACTTAAAGGCTGAACAGGAGCGGCAGCATGGTTATCTGAAGGATGGTCCATATGTCAGCGCAGAAGAGGCTGTCGCTATCTATACTGCAACTGTCCACTGGCTTGAGAGTCGCAAGTTCGCTCCCATTCCGTTCCCGTAAGTTCAAGTTCCTTAGGAGTATTATTGGGACTTTCACTCATGTCAATACTAGGCCTCTATCATATAAGCACGATACGAAGTTACTTGTCTTGGCACTTGAGAAGCTTAAAGAGGCATACTCGGTCAAGGGCCGTCTCAACCAGTCGCAGCGGGAGGAATTAGCGCTCATTGAGCAAGCATACGACAACCCTCACGAATGTAAGTTCCGGTTGTCTATTTTACGATGTCAGCTGATGATTATGTTTCCAGGCCTGTCGCGAATCAAACGTCTTCTCTTGACGCAACGTGCATTCAAGGAAGCGGGTATTGAATTTTTCGATACTTACGACAAGCTCATCCCGTGCTACGACATTGAGCCAGTGGAGAAGATCACTGATGCGGTGGGTCTTATATCCTGTGAAGTATTGTTTCCTGCGGACTCATGATTTGGCTGCAGTACCTTGATCAGTTCTTGTTCTTTGAGGCTGACAAGCGGGGACTTTTCCCTGCATGGATCAAGCCTGCGGATACCGAGCCTCCACCGCTATTAGTTTACAAGGTAAGAGCTACATTTCCCGTTTGTGCGATTGCCATGAATGCCAATACTTTTTTTTTTCTAGTGGTGCCAAGGTATCAATAACCTAACGGATATTTGGGAGACCAGCGAAGGGGAGTGCGTCGTCATGATGGAGACTGTTTTCTCTAGGGTGTATGAGAAGATCGACCTAACGCTGCTCAACCGTCTCCTCCGCTTGATCATGGACCACAATTTGGCGGACTACATAACGGCGAAGAACAATACTGTGCTCACTTACAAGGATATGGCGCATACGAATGCCTATGGTCTTATTCGCGGATTGCAGTTCTCAGCGTTTGTGTTCCAATACTATGGACTCGTCCTTGATCTCCTCGTCCTCGGGCTGCAGCGAGCTAGTGAAATGGCCGGGCCACCTCAAATGCCCAACAACTTCCTGCAGTACCGTGATTCCGCCACTGAAACCCGGCATCCAATTCGTCTCTACTCTCGCTATGTGGATCGTTTGCACATTCTTTTCCGCTTCACCGCTGATGAAGCCCGCGACCTGATCCAACGTTACCTGAGCGCCAACCCCGATCCTACGAACAATAATGTCATCGGTTACAACAACAAGCGTTGTTGGCCTAGGGATTGCCGCATGCGGCTCATTAAACACGACGTCAACCTTGGAAGGGCCGTGTTCTGGAATGTTAAACAGAGTCTGCCGAGGTCACTAACCACCATCGAATGGGAAGATACCTTTGTCAGCGTATACTCGAGGGAGAACCCGCAATTACTTTTCTCAATGAGTGGCTTCGAGGTTCGGATACTACCGAAGATTAGGACGCTAGGCGGAGAGCAGTTCTCGCTGAAGGATGCAGTTTGGAACCTCACAAATGAACAAACCAAGGAGCGTACTGCTCAAGCCTTCCTCCGCGTGTCTGATGAAGGTTTGTTGGTTTACATGAATTTCTGTGCTCCTTTTTCTGACGTACGATTTTTCCAGGTATCCAACAATTCAACAACCGCATTCGACAAGTTCTTATGAGTTCTGGTTCCACAACGTTCTCCAAGATCGTGAACAAGTGGAACACTGCCCTGATCGGTCTCATGACGTACTATCGTGAAGCTGTTATCCACACGAACGAGTTGTTGGATGCTCTTGTCAAAGCAGAGAACAAGATTCAGACTCGTGTCAAGATCGGGTTGAACAGTAAGATGCCTTCGCGCTTCCCGCCTGTCGTTTTCTACACCCCGAAGGAATTGGGAGGTCTTGGTATGTTGTCGATGGGTCACGTTTTGATACCACAAAGTGACCTGCGGTGGTCGAAGCAAACTGATGTTGGAGGTCAGTAAATTCCTTCCTATGCCTTACAGCCATTAACGGATATCTTGATAGTTACCCACTTCCGGGCCGGTATGTCTCACGAAGAGGACCAACTCATACCCAACTTGTATCGCTATCTCCAGCCATGGGAGGCCGAGTTCCTTGATTCAGCGCGTGTTTGGTCGGAATACTCCATGAAGCGGAAGGAGGCAAATGCTCAAAATCGCCGCCTCACTCTTGAGGACCTCGAGGACAGCTGGGACAGAGGTATCCCTCGTATCAATACTCTGTTCCAGAAGGATCGCCACACGTAAGTTTATCTTCTCATTTTGTGTGATTCACAAAGTTGATTGGGTCTTTTTAGTCTTGCCTACGACCGTGGTTGGCGTGTCCGCACTGATTGGAAGCAATACCAGTTACTAAAACAGTGAGTCTTTGTTCTTTACTCCCACACTGCGATTTATTGTGATTCTAGCAATCCGTTCTGGTGGACTTCGCAACGGCATGACGGAAAACTTTGGCAGCTCAACAACTACCGAGTCGATGTTATCGCTGCGTTGGGTGGTGTGGAAGGCATCTTGGAGCACACGCTGTTCAAAGGCACGTACTTCCCAACTTGGGAAGGTTTGTTCTGGGAGAAGGCGTCTGGCTTCGAAGAGTCAATGCGTTACAAAAAGCTCACAAATGCCCAACGTTCGGGTCTGAACCAAATCCCCAACCGTCGGTTCACGCTGTGGTGGAGCCCAACGATCAACCGGGCAAATGTCTACGTCGGTTTCCAAGTCCAACTTGATCTGACGGGTATCTTCATGCACGGCAAGATCCCCACTCTGAAAATTAGTTTGATCCAGATTTTCCGTGCTCACTTGTGGCAAAAGAGTAAGTCGGATTTTACTGTACATGATTGACTTCTGCTGATTGATGATTCAGTTCACGAGAGTGTCGTCATGGACTTATGTCAGGTATTCGATCAGGAACTTGAACCCCTGCAGATCGAGACGGTGCAAAAAGAAACGATCCACCCTCGAAAGAGTTACAAGATGAACTCGTCCTGTGCGGATATCTTGTTATTCTCGGCCTACAAGTGGAATATAACGCGTCCTTCCCTTGTAACCGATGTACGTCACATATTTATACCTTGTCGAGGTCGCATCTACTAATACCATCCCTACAGAACAAAGACGTGTTGGATGGTACAACGAGCAACAAATACTGGATCGATGTTCAGCTTCGTTGGGGTGACTTTGACTCGCATGACATCGAGCGCTATACACGTGCGAAGTTCCTGGACTATGTATGTTATTCTGCACGGTTTCCCTATATCATACCCTAACAAGCTTCTCTTTAGGTATCTGACTCCATGAGTATCTACCCGTCTCCGACTGGTGTCATGATCGGCATGGACCTGGCGTATAACCTTTGGTCGGCTTACGGCAACTGGTTCCCTGGCATGAAACCCTTGATCCAGCAAGCAATGACGAAAATCATGAAAGCAAACCCTGCCTGCCATGTGCTGCGAGAGCGTATCCGCAAAGGTCTCCAACTCTACTCTTCTGAGCCAACGGAGCCCTACTTGAACAGCCAGAACTACTCCGAATTGTTCTCGAACCAGATTATCTGGTTCGTCGATGATACCAACGTCTACCGGGTGACCATTCACAAGACTTTCGAGGGCAACTTGACCACCAAGCCTATCAGTAAGTGCAACACAAAGTGTCGTTGGTACCTAATTGATATCCTTTTGTAGATGGTGCAATTTTCATCTTCAATCCGAGATCAGGGCAGCTGTTCTTGAAGATTATCCACACGAGTGTGTGGGCGGGTCAGAAGCGTCTGGGTCAACTGGCCAAGTGGAAGACTGCTGAAGAAGTTGCTGCATTAGTTCGCTCACTGCCTGTTGAGGAACAACCGAAGCAGGTTATCGTGACTCGCAAGGGCATGTTGGGTACGTCTACGGTTAACCATCTCCTGAGCCACACTGCTAACGCAATCCCTAGATCCACTTGAGGTTCACCTGCTCGACTTCCCGAACATCGTCATAAAGGGTAGTGAACTTCAACTTCCGTTCCAGGCTTGCATGAAGATGGAGAAGTTTGGTGACCTTATCCTTGTAAGTGTCTCGATGATTTCTCAGCGAGTGATCCGAGCGTTCACTCCTTTCCAGCGTGCCACGCAACCTCAGATGGTTCTGTTCAGTTTGTATGATGACTGGTTAAAATCAATTTCAAGCTATACCGCATTCTCTCGCCTCATTTTACTACTACGTGGGCTGCACGTCAACAACGAGAAGGCCAAGGTCATTCTCCATCCAGACAAGAACACAGTTACCGAGCCGCACTTCGTGTGGCCCTCGCTGACGGATGAGGAATGGATCAAGGTCGAGGTCGCAATGAAAGATCTGATTCTTGCTGTAAGCCATTCTCGCTCGGTGTATTGGAATTGATACTTAACATGTTTTCAGGACTTCGGCAAGCGCAATAACGTCAACATTGCTTCGCTGACTGCCAGTGAAATTCGCGACATTATTCTCGGCCAGGAGATTGTCGCACCCTCAGTACAACGACAACAAATGGCAGAACTGGAGAAGAGTACGGAGGCGCAAGCCCAGGTTACCGCTGTTCAAACGTAAGTGTGGATCATAACCTCAAGCGTCGAGAGACTGACGCGTCGTCACAGCCAAACAACCAACGTGCATGGCGACACAATACAGACCGTGACTACCACCAGTTACGAGCAACAGGTCTTCAGTAGCAAGTCTGACTGGCGTGTCCGTGCGATCTCCGCTACGCACCTTCCTCTCCGATTGCAACACATTTATGTTTCCAATGATGACGTGAAAGACGACGCCGGATCCTACACCTACGTACTGCCGAAGAACGTCCTGCGAGCGTTCATTGCGGCCGCCGACCTTCGGACGCAAGTTGCTGCGTTCATCTATGGGATATCACCCCCCGACAACAAACAAGTGAAGGAAATCAAGGCGATAGCTTGGCCACCTCAGCGTGGGAGTAACAATACTATCGAGCTTCCATCACAGCTTCCGAAGGACGACTTTCTGCTTAAGGATCTGGAGCCTCTCGGGTGGATAAAGACTCAGGCGTTGGAGCTTAACCACCTCTCGCCTACAGATGTCACAACTCATGCCAAGCTGATGGCGGAGCACCCCGAGTGGGGCCCATCTTCAATATGCGTGACGGCGTCTTTCACGCCGGGCTCCGTTTCATTGTCATCATATTCTCTTACTATTCCTGGCTTCGAATGGGGTCGCAAAAACACGGACAACTCCGTCAATCCACCAGGCTTCAACCCTAACATGTCTGAAAGGGTCCAACTCCTCCTGTCTGATCGGATCTTTGGTATGACACTTGTCCCCGAAGGCAAAGTTTGGAACTATGGTATTGGCCTCACCCAGCTTTGGTCATCCAATTTGCCATACTCCATGACGCTGGATACGCCACTATTGTTCTGGGCCGAGGAGCATCGTCCTGCAGCCTTCTTGACCGTGAGTTTTTTTCCTATCCGCTCGTGTTGATGCCATGCTGACGATGGTTTGAACAGTTCGCCAGCATGGAACATGGAGATGATAGTGCTGATGTAGAAAACAGCCTTGCATGATTTCAATACGATCGCTTTCTGTTATTGTAGCTGTTATTGTAACTTAGTCCTCTAGCAATGTTACCTCCGTAATCTCTCATGGCATCATATTGGTGAGTGTAAGGATACACTGCGTGGCTGTAAGGTAAGTAGGGCGTGGATGATGGGCATACAAAACCCCCGAATAGCACATGTTGGATAACGAAGAAAATCTGGGCATATTCGGGTAGGAAAAATGTATGAAAGTTGTGCCGGAAACAAAACCCCACGGATTTATTATATAGAGTGATAGCACATAAGATCAAGGAAACCGACAGCAAACGAGAAAGGAAGAGAAAGAAAAAGCAAAAGCAAAAACGAAATCATTTACATCGTGATGTAACCGAGGGACACCACCGATCCGCGCCCTGCCAGCGTGTTCACCTCGGGATTAGGTGACACTGCAGTCTTGGTGAATGTCGGAGGTTCGGATTCGGCGCTTTTCTCCGGCTGCGCGACCGAGACCGAGATGTGCTTCGAACCTCTGCGAGGTGGCGGTGGAGACAGTGCCATGAACTCGAATTCACCCTCGATCATGGGTGTACCCGGACTCACGGGGCCACCGGCGGGAAGTGGCCGGAAAGGACTGCGAAGCGGAAGATGGGGAGCCGTGGGGCTTTCGATTGGCGTGAGGGATAAGAAGCTAGGGTCGTTGATGTCCATGATGTGTTCACCGAGCCCAAAGGGTGGACGTGAAGGTTGGACGTGTGAAGGCGTTCGGGGATCGTCATCGTCGTCATCGTCGTCGAGGTCTAGCGTACTGATAGTTTGAGCGTGATGTGGACCTAGCGCTTGTTTCTGCACTCTTGTTTGCGTTTTCGTTTGAGTCTGGATTTGTAGTGGTTGGGGAGATTGTTGTTGAGTTGAGGGGAGAGGGGAATTCGAGCCTGATGGGGTTGGCGGCGGTGAGGTAGAGGAAGGAGCGCTCAAGAGGCGAAGGCGCTGCTTGATGGATAGGCTGCGGACAGAAGAAGCCGACGACGGAGGCCGTGGCTGACCCACGGACGACAAACGGGATGGTGAATGCGGCGGTGAACCAGGGATAGAAGGTAGATCGGACGAAATACGAGGTCCCTCAGCCGTACTGTTACTCGAGCTCCGGCGATGCCCCCGGAAGAACCCTGGCTCGTCGGGCCGTGGTGGGAGGCCTGTTGAAGGTGGCGGTTTTGGCGATGTCAGAGACAGCCTCAGTGCTCGTTGGGCCACAGATGCCCGAAGAGGTTTTGGTGCTTGTGGGGAACTATCCGGAGAGGGCTGTTGTTTTGGGGGCGGCGGTGACTGAGGTACAACTACCCGCTCCGCAATTGGGGCCGGGGGAGGCGCGTGCGTAGGGGCGGGGCGAGGGGGAGGCATAGATCGACGCTTGGGTGCGGCAATCTTGCTTCCTACAAGTTGCGATGCCACAAATTAGCGACATATGAACCACGAAGGCACTAAACGTCTCACCTGTGGGATTTGGCAAAGACAGAATCGACGCACTAAGCGTGGTGGTAGGCTCGGCGATGGCTCTCGAGTCCGAGGTACTCCAGGAATTCACGCTATATGCAGAAGAAGTAGACGCACGCTTCCATAAACTCTGAGCCAACGACGATGTGCTATGAGGGCTTGTGTCAGTGCGGGAATTAGATGATACGCTGCTTGCAAGCTCATCTGCTGCATATGGGTGAGGCACGTGCAGGTGCAGCGCCGATTGCGCAGACTCGACCTCTGGAACGGATGGCGGAGGACCTGATGGCGGCGCTGGACGCTGGGGGAGCGTACTAATCTTCCTAAGCCACCGCTGGGAACTTGAGGAGCTACCCGAGCAGGTATCCAAGGACGCTGGTACTCCAAGATCAGGTGACAAGGAACGCGCAGCTGCCAATGGAGGAGACGGCAGCGGCGGTTGACCGTTCGCATTAGAACTCGCACTGAATGGAGGCTCAGTGTCCGGTAGATCTGTCGCAGCGAACGGTCCGGGAGAGACATTCCTGGGAGGTGGGGTTTCGGAGGGCATTACGACAAGGGAGGGCGTCGGGGGTAGTACCTCTGTAGGGTGAACCCCAAAATTTCCTGCTACGCTGCGGTTATCCCCTGGATGGGTATACAATCCTTCTCGGTCCCGCTTCGCCGTGGGAGGAGGAACCGTCAAGTGACACCTGGCCTTCCGTGGAGGAGGTTGAAGGGGCAGAGGAACTGAGTTCGTGCTCGCCTGGAATGCATTGGTAGACGCGATGGTGCCCGGTGGGGTGGTGGTTAACGACGGTGGTGAAATTGAAAGAGCCGGTGCATCACGTTCCTTGGATATCTTCAAGTCCGATCCAGGTATAACCACCGTCGTACTCGCAGACCGTAGACTAGCAGCAGGTGAACCCTGAGCTTGACCGTGTGGAAGGGGTACGGGAAGGGAACACGCAGGGGAGGAACTGCTCTCGGACGCCGTATTCCCGCGAAACATTGTCAGAAGGTTAGTGCCCATAGCACCGAATGACTCCTCTGTGTGCGCCTGCGAAACTAGCGGGGAATGTGGCGAATCCAGGGAGGGTGACCGGGACCGAGTACTGGTCAAGATGTCCCTGGCAGCAGTAGAAGGTGGCAAAGGCTGAGCATTCATCACAAGCGACCGAAGGGATTGGCTCGAAGAAGGCGAAGATGAAACTTTCCGGGAAGGCTGGGGAGAGACGATCCCTCGCATTCTCATAGAAAGCATGACATCCATGTCCCCACTGGGGCCATATCCACCATTAGACGCCGGAATCGCTAGACCTGCACGGACTGATCTGTTTGCGCCATGTCAAATCACAGCTACCTCGAGCAGTGTCTGCTGTCCTACCTCTGATTCAGTACTGCATTCTTGATAGCTGCTATCCAGTGTTGAGATTCTTCACGGGCAGTAAACTGTAGGAACCACATCGCGCGGGCGGAATCCTCCATGGACCCACTGGTATGGCTACTGCCGTTGACATGTTTCTTCGTACCGACGTCCTTGCCCACCAACTTGATCACGTTCTTCCTACCTCCTACTTCCTCCTCAGCAAGAAACATGGCACTATCTTCGGTAATTTCCAATCTCTCCATCTCGACCTCGTTTAGCGATGCAGTCTTAAATAGGTGCACGTGGGTCTTGTGACCAACCACGTTGGAGGTGAGGACGAGGGTTCGAACTTTCCATTGCTTAGCGAGGGCATATACGAGGAGGGAAGATGCTGGTGTGAATTTCGGTAGTGTCGCCGACATTTGAGTCATAGGATCGAGTGCGCCGAGGGTAGTCGGGAAAGACGGAAGCTGGGGGTACTCTTGTGGATCTGGTGGGTCAAAGGACAAGAGACTATCCCATTTGCATGGTTCGTGCAGACAGTCGAGTCCTATCGACTGAGCAGCAGCATCTCTCAGACGTTCGCGTTCTTCGTGTTCCAGGTCCATGTGCGAAACGGTTCCAGCGACGGTGGTGGTTATGGTAGTGTCGCTATGAGCATTGATCTCGATGATGTCGGGTATACAATTTAAGCTGGATATAAGGTGGGGAGGGGGTTTTTTACGTGAGACTGAGCCCAACTTCTTGCGAAGGCCGAGTACATCGGTAGCAGCTACGAGAAGGCTGGTTCGTTGTTTACGTTGCGGGGGACCTTGGTTTGATGAAGGGCGAGGTATTAAAGGTATAATACGGGTCGACTGTTCGTGGGAGGTATAGGAAGCGGACGGATTCGAAGTCGGAGACACGACATGATCCGCGTCTGCTTGGTCGAATGAGAGCGTGCCAGTAAGTTACACGAATGCAAAACATATGAATAATGGGAAGAAGATGGCGCAGCGGTTTAAGCGCACGTATTTTAAAAGGGAGGGTAAGGTAGTGACCGCCCATGCGTTCCCGGCGACAAAATGAACTCACCGTGTCCAAAGCCAAACCCAACGGGGCTTGACAGTGCGCTGTCCAGGGAACGGTCTTTCCCCTTGAGCTTGGAGTTGAGGCTTGAGGTGTGGCCGTGCGAGCTGCTGGGGTTGGAGTGTGCTGCGTGTGAGGCGGTGTTGGCAGAGTGGACGGAGGAGCGACGGGACAACCACGAGTCGAGGATCGACTTGTGCGGTTGTTGTTCTCTTGGTGAGTTATGGTTATGTTGGTGAGAGAAGCGAACCGAGGGTGGCATGGGCGAAGCTCTGTCGAGGTGTTTGTCTGCGCCACTCTGTCCGGGACTATGGTGCGAGGTCTGGTGGTAGAGCTAATAGAAAGCAGTATTTGAGCACGCGCACATCGATGGGTGACGTCGAACAGCCACGCGATAGCAGAACCACGGACAGCGTGGCGGAATCGTTTCGAATGGCACAAGGAACAGCGCATGCAAAAACAAGGCTGAGCCATCAGCAAGCCTGTCCTGGTTGATCGATGGCCTCATTGGCGAAATGAAAGTCGGTTCCCATCAACTTTCGCCTTCTTTACGGGCAAAGAGCGCAGAAGAAAAAAAAAAGAAGGAAAAAAAGGACTTGGAATGGGATACACACCTTTGTCCACTCGCCATCGACCAGCTCGTCTGACCAGCGCGGTTCCGCCTCTGCTGCGACATCGAGAGTGCCGGTGTCGGTCGAAGGAAACGCGAATTCGAGATCGCTGGCCTCGCTTGGACTTGACCCGTGCATGAGATGGCGAGAGTGGTGAAAAACACGTTGACGAGAGAGCACTGGGGTGGGTGCATGCACTGCACGACGTGCGGAGACCGTCGACAGCGACGGCGACAATCAAGACTTTATTATTACGGTGTAGACAGGCTGTGCCTCAATTTTTTACTCCGGTGTAAATTGGACGCCCTCGGTGCACTGCAATCCATTTTACTTCATAACGCAATTCTACTTCCGAGCCTGACGAGCTCGGCGAAATGTAGAGAATGCCCGCATGGTCGACGAAATAAAATTTTTGGTTTGGTACATATGACTCTGCACTGTGCCCACACATCAGATCTGGTCGGTGGTACATATCAGCAACGTGATTCGTGATCAAATGTCGCATCAATTCGTCGCGAAAATGTCAAGGAGACTTTGATCCTGGCTTGGGGCTGGCTCTGTTCACAACCTTGTCCGATCACCCGATTGACTATGCAACAGAGTCGAGAGCTCCCAGCAAACGTCGCCATGAATGCTGCCATGATACGACTCTGCCCAGTCGAAGGCGCCGTCCCTGTCTTATCAAAACCGGCCTCCTCTTTCCGATCACTCCAAGGCTTCCCTTGTTCGTGATCCGGTTGCGGTCTCACAGCAGGTCATTATGCAAGGCCAGCGTGTGCATGGGTAAGTGGTTGACAGGAGTTCCACACAAAACGTCACGGAACTTTTACTAAGCTTGTGCGTACCGCGTAGGCAGAAAAACGCCACAGAATTTCGTATTCCCTAATCATGGGCACGCAAGTCACCCGAGACGTGCTGCAGCAAGTTACAGCCCCATTTCAGCGACGTTGATCCCAGTCACGATAAGCATCTGGATGGCCAATAGCAAGTTCACTCAGTGGGGTTGTCTTCTACGCCACTGAGAGGGACGGTTGCCAGAGGCATTTTTACCTCGTGTCAAGCACCGAAGATAGGGAAGCGGGGCCCCCGCTTACATAAGCAGACCCATTCCATCGACATGCCCTGGACACGCGAGTTCATTGCAGAATCTGAACGATCCGCTGACCACACACACGTTCTCCTCGTCACCACCGGAAGCGTTGCTTCCATCAAAGCACCACTTATCGTCAAGGAACTCCTCAGGGTCAGTCGATCTACCCCTGTGCACTTTCATTTTTCACACTTCTAACCCCTGGCACGACACAGTACAGGAACGTCAAAGTGGAAGTGGTCTCTACGAAATCGTCCCTCGCGTTCTTTGACGCTAAAGACGTCGAAGAGGCTGGATCGAGAGTATGGACGGACGACGATGAGTGGTCGGTAGGCTCATCCTCACGGCCAGTCCTGTTTCACACCTCACCACCTGTCCTCCCATCAGGACTCGTACAAGATCGGAGACCCGATTCTTCATATCGAACTTCGGAGATGGGCGGATATCGTCCTCGTAGCACCCTGTTCAGCCAACACGCTGGCCAAGATTGCAGGCGGCTTCTGTGACAATCTCGTCGTGCGTCATCCTGATCGCTGCGGGACCCACATTGTGATTTGTCCTCACTGACAGACTTCGCTGTTACGTGCGTTGTCACCGATGACGCCGACCTACATATTTCCAGCCATGAATACATTCATGTACGAGCATCCTCTCACCGCTGAGCATCTCCGCGTTGTGCGCGACGTCGTCCGATATAATGTCGTTGGTCCCATAGGAAAGAACTTGGCATGCGGTGACGCAGGTATGTGCGATCAAGAGTGGTGATTTTCTCTCTCATTCGTGTTGCAAAGGACTTGGAGCGATGACCGAATGGCGAGATATCGTCAGGATCGTAGTCGAGAAGTTTCAGCTGCAACTGATAACATAGCAAATGTGCGTTAACCTCCCCCCGCGTCGACTGGATTCTTTATTCGAATCAGTATTAGGACGTTCTACTTCATATGTCTTCCCACATCTGCTTGAGTAGGTCCGATTTTTTTTGTATATGAAGCCTCGACAAGAGGAACGTTTCCGGCTCAAGTCACGTTTCACTTGCGTGCCTCACCTTAAGGACCGCATCAGTCGATCGAACGTCGCGGCCGTCGGCCATGACGTAGAAACCAGTCGGCGCTCTAATGTGAAGGGGATCGCGGCGTTCGACCCTCAGCAGTGCAGCTCGCATGTGTGATTGTCAAGTGTTCAGTTTCCCATCTTTACGACTCATTATTAAGGGCCAAGGGAATTAGATGGTTACGCCCTCGTTGCGTAAATACAAGAGGACTTGTGATGTTTGACCCAATATGGTGATCCGGTGGAGTAGAATCCAGTGCTAGTAATACGTGCAAAGAGAGAATTGGATAGACGACAGCGGAGGAAAAGCTCAAATATAAAAACGGGCAGAAGAGACTACCTATAATGCCTATCCTGGTCTCCGCTTGTACGTTCCGTAAGGGCCAACAGTGCCAGGCGCTCCACCAAGCAATTTCTTCTGTTGTATACTCGAAGGCGGGCGTGCGATAGGGTGTCGATGCGGATCGGCCGTACCCACACTCTCGACTCCACTCCCGCCATACTCCGATTCCGGCAACTGAAGGTTAAGCATCCGCCTCAAAATGACGTTCTCTTTCTGAAGACGGGAAAGCTCGATCTCCTGCTCAAGTGCCCGATCGTCCTTTCTGCCCCCGTCAAACTCGAACGCCCGGTTTGCTGGCGAGCTAGAACCGTCAGGACTCGACGAGCCACTATGGGAGGGCACGTCCTCGCCGTTGAGCAAGCGCATGAGCCTCCGTAGTGCGTCAGACATACGGCCCAAAGAAACGGACTCGCTAGTGCTGGTGGTCAGCGCGCGCAGCAGGTTTTCGGATTCTTTCTTGAGGAGTTTGGATTCGTAATCGCGGATGAAGGCTAGTTCGTGTTCTTGCACGTCACGCTAGAACGAGAGGGAAAAGGATAATGCGAGTGAACTTGTTTTACACGGTGGCGAAGCGGAATAATTGGGAGGGAGAGGTCGGAGGAGTGACTTACAGCCCTCGTCCGGAAGGTGCCCATCACGTTCTCCAGCGTTTGTTCATATTCTCGAATGAGAACGCCGAGTTGCTTGTTGTCGTGTTGTAGGTTTTGATTATCGGAGGCGAGGGAAACGTTCATTCGTTGAAGTTCAGCATCATATGCTTCTGTGGATAGATATCAGTACCTGCCAGATTCCTTGGGGAACGTCTTCAAGCAACACCTTTGGTTTTATCGAGGTTGAATCTTCGTTCGGATTTGGGAATGAGAATCGACTGGTTTTCAGCTTCAAGAACGGACGAACACTCACCTACGCAACACGAACCCTGTCTGAGAATGAGCAGCTTGGGTCTGTCATGACCAACGATGAGGATTTTGTTGTCCGAACTGGCAGATATCACATCATATGTGAACGGCTTTTCGCACCTTGACAGTTCCAGTGGTAGTATAAACGGCTGATGCAAGCGAGCGATTCTGGCTGAGCTGCTCGGACAACTCTTGGATGATATTCAGTAGACGAACGAGCTCGGAATCGCCGGAAGCGTCGACGACGGTCATCGTCAGTGGGCCGAGTCCGACAGTCTTATATATGGCCTGTGTAAGAGTATACAGAGCCAACAAAACAACCCAAGTATGGGTACATGACCCAAAAAGGCAGGCAGTCCACGCCGATCATGATGAGACGACTTCCAGGCAGCGACTTTCAGCTTGACAGTCAGGTAGGTCTACGGTAGTACAATCGCCCAGGGTACATCGCGATTTCTACACTTTCCCAATTGGAAAAGAATATGTTTCAGACTAATAATACAAAGCGTCATCAAGGTCTTCCCGTCGCCGCCGCCTTATTGTGCTTTGATCCTGAGCACCAGATGATCTTTCTGCGCCCTCTATTCACATTCAATGGGTCACTTTGACACACATAAGAGCCAAAGCTAAGCGCACGGGAATGGCCGAGTTGCTTGGTACTTCATCTTCATGCTTTCATGTAACAACTGACAGCTTTGGCGGCTCCGAAGTTCAGCTCTTTATTACATTATCGGTGGAAGGTGTACGCTCGAGGTACGTGTACGATGTGGCGTCTATTGTACTGGAGCGGAGATTTTAGCTGACAATATTAGGTGGGAGGCTCGCTACCCAGCCTTCAGTAATTGAAGGGGACCAAAAAGGAACTTGATCCCAAGTCGGGATGTGGTGGACTCTCATGGGTTGAACCCTGTTTACTGAATTATCACTTTGGAATGGTACTCCGAATACACGAGGACTCTGTCTCCTCATTATAAAGCCTCTCCAGGTGCGAGTCTGCCCCCTCAAGGATCACCTTGACCCATACCCCTCACTCTGACAAACACTACTGTCATTCACATGTCTGAGTACTCCTATTTCCATCGTCCCATGGCCGCACTCTATGCAGAGGGAAAGCCACCGGCACCCAAGGCCATGAGCACAGAGAGTGGAGAAGCTGTCATTACCCCCATCACTACGTCATCTATCCCCCTTCCTTTCAACCTCGAAAAATCGTTTCCAGCCATCTCAACTACCATCTCCCTTCTCCAGAAGGTGCCGGAGACCAAGGACCTCGATGCCTTACGCGCTCTCGTCCCCGTCTTCATCAGTTGCTTGAACTCCATCCTCGATGCCATGGAAAGACTTCCGAAGGAAATTCGTACGGGTTACAACTACCTCCATGCTGAGAGCACCGTCGCGTTCTTTCGCGCGATGCTGGAGGGACACATCAAGGAGGTGACTGTTGACGTCCAGTCGGACGCGAAGCGCACAGAAATTATCGATAAAACCATGCAGTTCTTGGATGCATGCATGTCTGCTACCAAAGACTTTTTCCAGGTTGCCGCTCACGAGTTGATCCAACTCAAGCCACTGCCGCGCCCACCCCCTGGGGCCGAACAAGAAGAACCGGAAGAAAAACCTGAGGAAAAACCGGAGGAGGCATCCGAGCCTCCTGTGTCTTCCCCCGCTGAAGACAAGCTTTTGGTTACCAACCAACAGACGCAACCGGAGAAACCGCCTCCGGCGCATGAGGTTGCCGACGAGCAACCACAGAAGCACCCATGGCTGAAATTCTCGCTCTTGAGGCCACTTTCGATGCGCAGGAAGAAGAAAAATGTACCTCCCGAGGGTTCTTCCGGGTCTAGCACCCTCGTGGACGGTGACCCTATCCGACTGAAAGGCGACTACGTCCACGTCTCCACTACTATCCGTAGCTCCATCGTCCAGTTCCCTGATTTTATCAAGGACCCGATTCCCAACACTGTTCCTCACGTTGAAGATGCCACGGAAATTTGGAAGGATCGCAGCGGGCTTGTGGAACTTGCCACTCTCAAGGCTCTCGTGCGCTACATGACTTCTACAGCATCGCGTAGCGATGTGGAGATTACTGACATATTCTTCCTATGCTTCCGCTTTTTCTCTACTCCTATGGAAGCGTTCCGTGCTTTCGTCGAGAGATATGACGAAAAGCCGCCGGGGGGCCTTCCTTCTGCGGAAGCATCCACAGTCTCCCTATATGCGAAAATGCGAACTGCAAAGCTCCTCTTCCTCTGGGTCGAGTTACACTGGCGCCCAGAAGAAGACGGCGACGTATTGACTCCCCTCATGGAGTTCGCGTTCACGCGTTTGTCAAAGGACTTACCCAAGGAATTGTCTTTAAAACTCGTCACCGCCTTACATGACCGTGCTTGCGCTGGCGAAATGGGTCGCGGTATGCGCGTGGAGCGCACGGTCGCACATGCTGAATCCAAGATTCGATCTGACCCGCTCATCTGTACATGGGAGCCGAAAGAAAAGAAAGCGATGGCTCGGGGTGATTTTTCCAAAGTTAACCTGCTCAATTTCAATGTTCCCGGTGGTCATTCGCTGCTCGCTCTTCAGCTCACCCTTTTCTTATGGGAGAAATATCGTGTCTTCAAGCCCGAGGATGCTGTCCGTCACCTAATGGTTCGCAACGGAGACACCACTGCCCCTACTACTGAAGTTGCGTGTCAAGTGGCCGAGTTCATGTCATTTGAAAAGGGCCTACACCGTTGGGTCATGGATAGTTTGGCTTCCGCTCCCACAGTTGACGCGCGGACCGAGCTTATCGAGATGTTCCTCGACGTCGCACAGGTAGCTTCTACATCCCCCGTGGTATCGGGTTTGCTGATTGACTCCACTAGCATTGCCACGAGATGCGAAATTATTCCGCGTCTTGTTTGATATCATTAGCTTGTGACCGACCAAGCGTGTTACCTTTCCTATCGGTAAGCCCATCATATCCTCTATATGGTGAGCAACACTCCCTCACCGGGTACTAGGGAATCAAAATCAGCGCAAAACATGAAAAGATCAAGGCTACGCTCAGTGAGTTCTACACGGGAGGGAACAGTCATTTCCGTGCGTACAAGGATGCTCTCCAGAATTGTCATTGTGCAGCATTACCTGGAATGAGTGAGTGACTATTACGCAGTCGGGGAAATATCATGTGAAGTGCTGAACATGAACTTAGTGCTCTTCATCGGGGAGGTCGCCCGTGGCTGTGGTTCCGGACCCTATGAAGCTCATCCTCTCATCCCGGGCACTCGCCTCATCAATCTCAGACGTTACCGTCCCATTACGTGGGCCGTGCGAGGTTTGTCGTGTTGTCCGGTAAATATATCATGTTTGCTGACAAGACTTGCGTCAGCAATGGAGAGATGTCATGTACCCTTCAAAATCCACCGCGTCGATTACGTGTGCAATTGGTTTGAACATGTTCTCACTCCATTCCGCGAAGGCACCGAAATAGAGTGGGAGAACCGCATTCATGCTAAATGGTGAGTACGTTTTTTTTTGGAACGTCTTGGACGTTGTTATTGACTGCTTGCAAAGTCGAAGGACCTAGAGGAACGCTCGAGAGGAAAAACGAACTGAAAAAGCAACTGTATCCGTGGAACATGCCATTACCTGAAGTCAGATTTATAACGTAGCTGTGACTCGAGGTGTCCAACTCAACCTAACTAAACACATTCCTTCGGCATCTCTCAAATATTTCGTATTTTTTTTTCTCTTTGTAACATTGACTTATCACGCTCCTTGGTTGTACTCATAACAGATTAGCATTTCAACTCGCACAATCATTTGACTTCATTTCCATTTCCTCATACTCATACCATACATGACGGTGTAAGCTGCACCTGTAACATGAAATGTATAATTATGTATGTACACTTGCCTGTAGTTCCCTTATCAACTTTTTGATACAACCCCAATGCAATCTTTTCATAAATCATGTGGTTGCAAATGTGCCATAAAGTTCATTCACAAAACATTCTTCACCTACAGTACATGTGCGTAATGACAAAACGTTGCATGAAGTAGAGACGACTAGTGATTTTGTGATATTTGACTAAAATTCTAATGAAGAGAATGCACGATAGAAGCGATGACACTTAGAGAATGAGAGTTGTGGGGTTCTCTAAGTAGCCCTTGAAAGCAGCCAACCAACGTGCCCCGATCGCACTGTCGACAACCCGATTGTCAGAACTCAACGTAACCTTGATCGTGTTGGAAATCTTGAACCCTCGTTCTCCTTCCAGACAAGGGATGATAGAGGGTTTCATGCGACCAACAGCAAGGTTACAGGACTGACGAGGATGGATGATAGGTGTGAAGTGGTCAATGCCAAACATGCCAAGGTTGGTAACAGTGAACGTTCCTCCCTGCAAGTATGGTTTGAGTCACATATATCTGAACAATGGTATGCCTCACATCGTATTCTTGAGGGATGAGCTTGCGAGTCCTGGCCTTCTTGGCGAGCATGGTGGCTTCCTTAGAGATGACCATCAAGCCCTTGGAACCTACGTCTTTGATTATAGGAGCCATCAAACCAGTAGGCGTCACAACGGCCATTGAAATGTCGACCTTGTTGTACCTGGACGGCGTTCCTCTAAGACTGGTGAACATAAGATGATGAGAAAAAGTACACACTGCCTGATGAATTCCCCAAGGTGTGCCGAGTTAGCCTCTGGAACATCAGCAAGGGCACAAGCTACGGCCTTGAGGATAAAGTCGTCCGCCTTGAGCTTGACAGACTTATCTTTGTCTTCTAGCTTCTCACTTAGGTCCTCGCACAGCTTCAGAACTTCGTCCATGTTGATTTCCATGGTCAAGCAGTGTTGGGGTAACTCCCGATTCGGCTGCGTAGGTTGCGTACCGGTCGCTTTACGAGTGTCGGAAACCAATATGTCAATATATTCTGCGGTAGATTTCGCTGGCGCAGCCGTAGAGGCAAAAGGTTGGTATTCGTCAGCGTCCTCGCTTATGATTTGATCTTCCAGGCCGGTGCACTGGGCCTTGTACAGAGTGCTCCGTTCTGGAAAAAACTTCTTTGGTGGTGGAGTAAGTGCACGGTCACCGCTGGCCGACTCTGGTTTGACTCCCCAAGAGCGACGCTGCGGAACTGCGTATTTGGGCGGCTCGGATATTGAAACGGAGGTGCGGTCGTTTACGGCCGTGGAATAAGAAGGCTCAAGCTTCCTCTCTGTAGTGCACTTGGGAGAAGGTTGAGCTGCGACCTTGGAAGCCGCACGAACGGCACCAGACAGATCGTCTCTCTCAGCCACTGTTGGTATAGGGAAACCTGCGGATACATTTCTGATGCCATTTGGGATCTGGTCAATATAGTAAGCACAGCTCAAGACAACAAAAGATCTCAGTGCGTACTTTGCTAGACTGTTGGAAAGGTGGATCGACGTCCTCCTTAGTGACAGAGTCACCGTTCTCGAGATCTACACTGGTGGGTCGAGCTTTCAACCCCTCCTGCCACTTGGATTGAAGTTCCTAGAAGAGCGTCACGGCTTGACTGGACGAAGGAAAACGGAGTACAAACCTGGCGAGGCACGTAATGATTGACATAAATTTTCTTGCCATTCAAGACAATTCCATTGGCAGCGTTGATGACTCTCTCCGCGTCCTCAACCGTCTCATAGTGAACGAAACCATGTCCTTTGGGCCGGCCCTGGTCATCGGTACCGATTTGGCAAAACAACACGTTCCCAAAGCGGGCGAATGCATCGTAGAGAGCCTGCACAATTGAGTGGTGAGTACATATCACCTATACCACGCGAACACGATAGACTTGCCTTCTCGTTGATTTGTTCATCAAGATTGCCGACATAGAGTCTACCCTGCACGGGCTTGCGCAAAGCGGGATCAGGCTGGGACCATGTGATATGGCTACGACGTGGTTTAGTATACTAAATAGATGACGGATGGAATCCCCACATACCAAGGACGACCCTTGATAGGACTGTAGTTAAGTTCGAAAGCGCGTTGGGCTAAATGACCAAGTCAGTAATCGTGTGACTGGTGATGATGACTACAGCTACCATCTGCCGCATTCTGGTAATTGATGTATCCCCGGCCTAAAGAGCGATGAGTGCTTGAATCGCGGCACACGTACACGCTAAATGGCCCATATCAACGAACCGATTCGTGCTGTGGACGACAAGGTACCCACCTTGAAACAGTGCCATACATTTTGAAAAGTTCAAAGAGTGTTGCTTCTGTAACGGACGGATCGAGGTTCCGAACGAAGAGAGAAGCAGAGGGGCAGGGCTGCGAGTACTTGGCAGGGAGGTTGTTGGAGGTGAAGTTAGGAGAAGAGGGAGCTGCGGCCTCAGAAACAGAAGACCCGCGTTTCCTCTCTGCAAGGAACTTGAGAGAAGGTTGAGCCGTGATCACGTCGTCATCCCCGTCAGCCACTATTACTGTAGACGAGCCTGCGGGTACATTTCTGGTGTCGTCCGGAATCTGGTCAATGGAGTGAGCACCGCTGAACATAAAAAAAGATCCAAATACATACTTTGTTGGAGGAAACATCGACCTCCTCACACTCCATGTTATCCATGTTTATGTTGGTGGTCTGAGCTTTCATCTCCCACATGGACTGACGTTCCTGAAAGAATTTCAGAACCTGTCTGGGACAAAAGGAAACAGAGTACACACTTGGTAGCTAACGTAGTTACTGACGTGGAGGTTCTTGCCCTTCAAGGGCATTCCATTGGCAATTTTGATGGCTGACTCGGCGGCCTCGGCTGACTCAAAACGAACACGGCCGTATCCCTTGGACCGACCCTGGTCATCGATAATGATCTTGCAAAATAAGATGGTCCCGAAGGTAGCGAATGCATCGCGGAGAACCTACACAATGTAACAGGGTGAGTATATAGCCATTGTAAACAGAGTAATTTTGCCTTTTCGTCGACCTGTTCATCAATATTCCTGACAAAGATAGTACCTTGGCCGTTCATTGCGTTAGGCCGGAACCACTCAATACGGCTGAGTCATTGAAGTGTAATTAGTACGAGGGACAGCGGATAGTATCGCCACTTACCAAGGACGGCCGCTGATAAGAGTATGGTTGAGTATTCCCAGAGCGCATGCGGCTGAATGCAAAGGTGAGCAACCATGCCATAGGTGATGATGACCAAGGTACCATCAGCTGCGTCCAAGAAATTGACGTAAGCAAAACCCCGGGGGTGACCACTGGCTGCATCGCGGGGAACGCGAACGCTAAATGGGCCATCAACCAACCGATTCACGCTATAATCGACCAGGTGCCCACCTTGACACGGGGCCGGCTATGCCAAAATATTCACGGAGCATTGCTTCTGTAACGGAGGGATCAAGGTTGCTAACGTAAAGCGAAGCAGAGGGATAGACCGCCGCATGTTGGGCGGGGGGACTGTTAGTTGAGGTAGGTGCCGGTGCGGGTATCGCAGTAACGTCAGGTTGGACGGTCGATGCAGTTGCAAGAGCTGGAGACATGTTGTGTTTTTTTGTAACGATTTGTGGGGTTATTGCTTTCGAGTGGTTCTGCTTTGACCGGAGAGCATTATAAGCAGGCGATGCCAGACAGAGACCAACGAACGGAACGGACACACTGTGACTGCCTTGTCGTAAAGTTCTACATTCAATGTGTCAAAGATTTTAGGCTGCAGTGTGGTCAGCACCGACGACGACGACGGCTAGTAGAACGAGACACAGACCAAGGTCGTGGCTGTAGGAACGAGGGTTGAACATGAGGCATCCTCGAGGATGCTATCATACATATATACTCTATCAGTGTCCAATCTTGTCTGTTCGCAGATCATCATGGCACAGCCCGTAGGCGCCGTGCCGAAGTTGGTGCTCATGGCATATGTTCGTTTCAGCGAGGTGTTGCCCAGCTCCCCAGAGCTAATTTGATTCGTCGGCCAACTCCACTGCGGTGCTGCCACTCGGGTCGCCCATACATACTACAAACGCCAACAGTGTTGATGGCAGGACTGAAGCCGTAAGTAACGTGCATGCGGTACATCAGTAAATATGCACGTTACTTTTTTCCACTTTTGGAAATTTTCCGAGTTTCTGCACTTTGCAAAGCACAGCAAGAAAAAAAAGTAAATAAAGCAATCCTGTCATACTTTTCCAGCTTTTTCATTGCCCACCACGAGACGAGATGTACTGCATTACCTATTTACAAGTAAAATATACATAAATCTCTGTCATAGTTATCATCAAGCTGTCCCTTCCATTCGTGATTGTGTTGACCCAGACTACTTGAGTACTGCTACCCCAGACTACTGCTACTGTAAGTGGTGACCAGATGCTGCAGCGGCATCACACATGTCTACAAGGTCCATGCCACATGCGGGACAGTCTGCAAATTGGGTGCGTGGACTTGGAAGATATTTCGCGTGAATGCTTACGTCAGCAATGTTGAACTTTGAACAGGTGTCGTACGACTTCAAAAAATTTCAGCCAGTTCTCACGCTAGTCTTCCTTTGCGGGCTGGAGCTCTTTCGTTTCAACTCTCACTTCATGAGGTTACTGTGCTTGCTCTTTCGTCACGCAACTCGCAAGGCAAGTTGCATGTGGTATACTGTGCTTCGGTTCAGTGGCTGCTAGCCTGGTCAGTGGTAGAGTCTGATACTCTTGGCAGGTTTGAATGGCATGAGAGAACCTTGCTCTCTGTCTCGCAGCAGCGCTCCCCACTTCGGAACTGACTCCATGCTTGAGAGGTCAACCAGGTCTGCTTATTTTTTGGTGTTCTAGCGTCCGCTGTTCTTGCTGAGTACCCAACATTTCTAGTTAGAGGCAACCATTCGTGGATATGGCGTCCTCCTCCCACAGCTTCCATCCAAGATGTCTTTGGCGACTCGACGTCTGGCATGTCTTCCCACCACAAAGGGTATGTATGCCTCACCTCCACTCCATGCTTCAGCCACTCACATTTCTCGTAGCGCTTTTCTCTAGATAATCCAACCTTCCCCTCTACCTTGCATATGCCCAGGTCCGAAACCACACCCTCTTCGACACCAGTCTATGTCATCATCTTTGGATACCCTCCCGACAAGTATTCCGTAACCGTCCAGTACTCGAATTACTCGGAGTCACTGCAGATCCATGGCCGCGTAACGTCTATTACTCGTCCACAGCACAAGCATACCTTTTTTTGCGATATCACTCAAGTGTATTATTTTTTGATATCCGGAATATGCCTACGTAGTGGCATAAATAAATGTCTTTTAGTACTTTCTAAAGTAAAATGAGTGTGACGGAAAGTAAGAAAAGCACAGAAAGTAACACTTTTTCTGCTTTGTCGAGCACGAGATCTACTATTTACAGTAAAGTCCTAACAGTACTTTTACAATAAAAGCAGCAGCTTTTTTTACTTTTTTACTCGGAAAAGTTGCAAAAGCAAAAAAAAGTAAAGTGCGAATTTGCTGATGTAAGCCAAGTTGGAATATGAGTGATAGTCGTGATGTCACTACTGAGTGATAACCCTGGCATAAAACCATGAAGCAAGCCATGCAGGGACTAAACGTCCACGGTGTTGGGCAGCTCGAACCGCAGCTCCGCGGCCATCTTCTCTACAGCGATAGCTTCGCTGAGCACTGCCTCCCCCGTGGTGACGTTCTCAGTGACTGTCGGAAGTCCACGAGACTCGAGGAACAGTGGATGTTGTGGCGTGGATCACTGGCACCTCCGCCTGTGCGTGGGGGTCGGGACGTAAAGGAACCCAGAATCCTGCTGATGTGGGATGGGACGGCCCCTCTCGCCGTTCAGATAATGGCATGGTCGGAACGGCTCGGTCTTAAGGTCATGTTGTACATATCATCCTCGTCATCTTTTCCCCCTGAAGGTTCGATCGGCTGGTCAGTCACCGCCGTAGCCTCCATGGTGTTATCTCGCTCGAACGAGAATGACACATGCGCGCCGCAGCATCTGCCGCCTTACTATATCCAGGTGGTAGACCACGCACTCCATGTTCAAGGTGCGCTCTTCCATCCCTTCCTCCTCCTTCACTACCTAAAGACCTCACCCTGTCAACGAACACAACAGATACTTCAATTCATGATTAAACTCTCCACCTCACGCACCGAACTCATCAAGCAGGGCCTCCCACATAATCTGGGACGAAGCACCCATGGCGAACCGCACAGTTCT
>JANFAB010000353.1:0-27939 GCA_024613165.1 Pisolithus albus | reverse complement strand
GCTTCGCAGTTCCTTGGCAGTCCAGAATGAGAGTGGCAAAGTGCGCACCTGAGAAGCAATTGATTAATGGAACGTAACGAGCGTATGATATGGTCAAAAGGTTGACTCAAACGCACCAGGCACAATGATAAAAATTCATCAATCTTCGCCATACTCAGTTTGGATCGCAAAAGGAAGTTGGCCATTTCCCAATCGTTCAAGTTGGCGAAGGGATAGTATAGATTTGCATGTCGGAACGAAGCGTACGGGTCCATTTCGAAATGCCTAAGAAATGCTTCACCGAGGTCGAAAACCACACCTGCACCGGGAAAGCACTGGATTTGGTGGCCTTGCCCTAGGCCAGCAAGGAGGGTGGTGGATTCAACCATGGATGGCTCCTGGAATCTTTCCTCCCCGCCTACATCATTGTGGTCAAAGGTAGCGATCGCATCGAAGACATCAGGGTCGAATTGAACGGCATCAAGATCATCGTTGGCAGGGAGATCATGAAGGTCTGACAATGATGGAGAGGAGCTGGTTGAACTATCGCTAGTAGATAATGAAGAGACCTGGAAAAGCTCAAGCCATTCCCATTGCCAAGCATGGCACTTGGACTTAGGCTGTGCAAGGTGAGCGGTGACCCTCTGAGCTGTTGAGAAACTCTTGAGACACTGCGGACAGTCTGGCATATTGATCCGGGAGAGACAACAGACAGTAGACGACAATTTGAAGGTGACTTGGAACAAATGAAACGAGATCTTATACATATCCACTGGCATTCTAATGATACACGTCAAATTCTGCATGTCTACACAGTGCTGCCTGCCACATGGACGGTTAAAAACTTGGATGAAGGAAGAATAGGTAAAACTCGCCTAGATTCCCTCGATGACAATGCAAGTTGATCCTAAACTAGCATCGGTCCTCTCGGTACCTCGGAAAATTTTGGCAATTTCATCAGAAATTGATAAGCAGGGCGCATTCTGCCTATCCCTTCGAATGTTCCGTACATATGTAGTTCAAATGAGGAATTGACACGAGGCGAATGGCTGTCACTTGTGTCGAAAAATTCTGCAACGAAGTCAGTTTGTTTATACCTGTATGACAGTGACTTAGCATAATCAATTTGCACACCGACTTTTATGCGTTTGATTCTACTAACATTCCACCTCTGATTCATCCCCACATCTCGTCGCCATTATTCTTGCAACTGTTACCTTCTCCAATCTTATGTCACACTCATCTGTCCTGACCGATCCTCCAGTAGAAGAAGTGTTGTGACATGGTCCCCTGACCTGTCTTTGTTTGCACCAGTAATATCTTACATAATATTTTCCATATGGTTCAACTGTTTATACCTAACTCCATACTTGTTCCTACCATCACCTTCTATCAAATAGAAGCTTCCTTACTCGTTCATCTCTCAACAAGAAGACTCCAAAGTCAAATGGGCCACAAGTCCTAGTGAACCTGGAATATCAGTTTGGTCTGGTGCCTCCGGTATGCAAGTCGTTCCAAACAGCTCCTTTGCAAATGTCCCCGAAACTCCAAGCATCGATTCTACTTCGAATGGAATGCCTTCAGTGCAGCGAAGTCGTGGCGATGCAGTCCTCCCTAAAGGGACACCCTCAGCTATTGGCATGCTAAGATTGCGCAGGTCTGCTGTGTACCAGCTTCACAGTTCTCCATTCCCAACTCATAGCTTCAATTCTGCCTCCCCAAAAATAACTTATGTGCCCGCGGCAGTGGTAAGTAATAAAACGCGTTAACGGTATGAGAAACTCATTCAAATGTATTTACAGGTCGATCAGGAGAGCGACGATATCGAACGTGAACGAGAGGAAGCTAATTTTGTCCTTGAAGCTGCACATGCCCAACACAACGTGTGTATCCTTGAACAGCAGCTCGCTGCTGCGAAAGTTGAGGAGATGGTTGCGCTAGGTAACCTGTACAGATTTAGAGCGCAGGAGGCTGAGCGTAGGCTTGAGGATGCTAATGTTGACGTTGGACGCATTCCCCACGACATATGCAAGAATGGCGTTGCACTGCGGAACCCACGCAAGCGTCGCCGAGCTTCTTTCGCCGAAAGCACAGTTGCATGTACGTGTCCTCAATCTATCAGTTCATTTTACTTCTCTGACGTTCATATGAAAAGTTCGCTCCTCTTCTCCCAACATTTAACATCCATTCATCACCTTTGGCATACTTACACTCCCACTATCTATGATTTTCTGGGAGCGATGTATTTTTTGTTTTTGTTTTTGCATAATGTGACATTACTTGCGTGGTAGTAGAGTGCTTTCTTGTTGTGTCCGTGTCATCGATCTCGCCCCATATGCAATTCACGCCGACCCTAGTTACATTGCAACTTGTTGACCCTGTCAACTGCATCAGGGATGCCTACCACAACTGTGTCTGGGCCATGTTGAGGAGCGTGGGAAACAGTGTCCCACTAGCGGGACACAGCAAACAGCCTCTATGAATTCAGCTGACTACGCTACAAAAGGTAGCTCAGGTATAAGAAAAACCCACAGGACGCCCGACATAAGCCGCCACATTCCAGCGGGGTTCGAACTGATGGAGCAGTGGCCGAGATGCTGTGGTGAAGGCGGGGTCAGGATCAACCCCGCGCTTTGGTGAGCCACGCACCTTTTTTCTCTCTCTCTTTCTCTCTCTCCATCGTCAGCATGGTCCGCAAAAAGTCGTCGCAATCACCCACCAAGAGTGCCCCCACTCGCCAAGCAGCTGCGCAGCCAGCATCGTGGATGGATGCAGACGTCGATATCCTCTTGGACCTGGTGATCACTCACAAGGTGTCGGCAGGCGAAGGGATGAACTTCAGGGCAAGCTTCTGGAATGCGGTTTCTGATGCTCTCTCCAACCCTTCCAAAGGAGGTCCCAAGACCCCCAAAGCATGTAAGGAGAAATGGAAAAGGGTACACATATCTTTTCGTCTAGATAACGAAATGATAAGCTGATATCGCCTATAGCTGAGAAAGACCTGCAAGGTCATCGAACGCATCAAAGAGACATCTGGGCTTTCATATTCACGTGAGTTAGGGGCTAATGTTGGCCTTGAAAACGAGTCTGTATGGAATGGTTTCATCAAGGTATGTGCTTACATTAAGAACGCTAATTTATGCTAATGCTAATGGTAACATTGACAGATACACAAGGACGCCAACTCTTTCCGAAATAGGGGCTGGCTTCACTATGACAAAATGATGCAGCTCGTGCCCTCCAAGGGCAAGGGCTTGAATCGCTTCTCCGCGTTAACCCTCGGTGGAACAAGCTTGACTGACAGCACTGAGTTAAGCTCCTCAAGTGATTCCGGGAGCCGTAGTGAAAGCAACAACACTGTGGAAGACCCTCCGGCACTCGGGGAATCTACTATATGCGTTGCTGCTGACGTCGAGATGTCTGGGCCGTCGGCTTCATCTACGGTTGAGTCTACTAATACGCAAGTACAAACGCACTTCCCTTCTACTCCCCGCTCTTCCCTTTGCTGGGTTACCCACCCATCCACCATCCGTCAATCCATCTGCCATTCAAGCGACTTTCGACTGGCGTTCGGACCAATCCGCCCACCCTCCTATGACACCATCTTTTTTCGCACGCCCCGCTACCCCACCCTCGTGTAATACGTCGGCTATAAGCTCTATCAAACCGTCATCAAGTATCTCACAGAAACGGAGAGTGGAGGATGATGAGAATTCGATGGTATCAGGCTTTACTAGTTCCTCAGTGGCTCGAAAGCGACGAGCAAAGACCAATCCGAAGTTGGAGATGATAGAAGACTTGGGGCAGAAGTTGGAGAATTTTAAAGGCAATTTCGAGAAGAGTTACGAGAGCGGGGGGGGGGGGGTTCTTCTAGTAGCACTCCAGCAAGGCCGTCCATCCCAATCCATCCAACCTGCCGAAGGGCAAGGGATAGGTTCTTGGAGGTTGATGGGGCCGCTCTGGCACCCTCTGAGTTCACCTGTTTCCTGGACCTTCTCATACGAGATGCAGGTATTTCTGACACATATCTCTCGCTTGCAAAGGATCCCAACCACCTCACTGCTAACCAAATAGGATGGATGAAGGCGCACCTCGAGGGATCGAGGAAAGCTTAGTTTAAATTTGTATCTTTTACATGGGTCGGTAGCTTCTGTATTTCTTTTTGCGAGCCCAAATAAAGATCAAACGAGTGTCCAAGCCAGACTGATGGTATACGTGCGAACATGACATACATGCAAAGTACAACTTGGTTATCATCTAGCTAACCCCTGCGCGCCCGTTCCACAATGTAGCTAGCCCACATACGTGCCGCAATTTCATCCCGCTTCGCTGACATCCATGCACGTTCTGCATTAGTAGGAACACCATCGGCAATGGAACCAACCATACCCACATCCTGTGCTTCTTGCATGACTTCTGGGTCGTCTATATCCACCGGGTCCCAGGTGCAAATGAAATTGTGGATACAAGCGAGAGCAGGTGGGAGACGAGCCTGAATACGCATACTGTATTCGGGCGGGACCACGAGGATACGGAAACGACGCTTGAGTATACCAATGATGCGTTCAACGACATTGCGAGCCTCCGCGTGGCGGAGGTTAAACAGTTCCTGGGGGGTTTGGGGACTGGGCACGGATGGGTCACGAAGGGTTAAAAGCGACCAATAGAAACTCACTTACCGCATTTGTGTGCGTCCCCACTCTGCGAGATGATATCTTTGTCCACGGTAAGGGACTAATAACTGCGGGCAACTTGGAAACCCTGCGTTGGCGAGGTAGTATTTACCGTCGGGGATCTTCAAATCATTCAACCGCACATCGTGATAGATAGACGTGTCCGCCATCGATCCTTCCCAGCCGCTAAGTACGTACATGAAGAACAAATCGAAATTGCAGCACACGAGGCAATTCTGCGACGTAAAGCCTTTTCGGTTTAGCGATGCGTCCCTTTCGTCCACAGGTGGGTTGCATGCAATATGTGTGCCGTCTATCGCGCCAATCACGTCTTCAAAGAATGGAAAGAATTTGTTGTTCTTGCTGATGAATGGGGGGTGGGTGCGCCACTGCGTGGTAGTCGTACATATTTTGTGTAGAACACGGGCGAGGTGAATGCTGCGAGCATTCGTCTGAAGTACCTATTGATTGTGATTAGTAAAATAAGAGCGCCGATGCTCTGAACCACTTACTTTGAGATCGTGCCGTTCGACCGCTGAAAACGCTCTCCGACGTGCCTGGTAGTCAGGCCAGTGACGGCCATATAGAGAAAGATTCCAAGCTGTTCTTGCAGAGTAACGTGCTTTGAGTGGGTATAACCGACTTGTTGTAGTTCTTCTACTAGTATTCTGAATACGTGCTTGTGGACACCGAGTTCTGTGCGAATCCTTTCTGGATGACCATTCAATAACTCGAGGATCCATCCCCCGCCAGAGAGGATGGACGTGTGATACGCAATGGGCTCAGCCCTCTCGGTCGCCAGCATTATCGCTTCGATGATGGCGGCCCATACAGTACATATTATGTCGAATTGTTGTCGGAGGAGAGTTCGTCGATCACCTGTAACGCACAGATTATCGTCTTCGTCACGGATGTCATCGTCACCGTCGGTATCGACTGTATCCCAATCTAAGGGCTCTGCATCAATATCCAAGGGTAATCGGATGTCAGCGTAAAGGATGGATTACAGTGAACAGCGACTCACCATTGGGGTCCACTGTATCCCATTCGATCACCTCTCCATCGATATCTGAAGCGTCCCCGGTCATCGTGACACGGTTCTACTACACGTACAGGACCTTCCGACTATCGATGCTACATATTTCGGAACCCCGCTGGAATGCAGCGGCTTATGTCAGGCGTCCGGTGGGTTTTTCCTGCTATCTCTTCATTATTACCTTTCGACGCAATTGGCAACCATCTGGTGCTGGCATCCTATTCGTTCTCTGATTCCTTCCTTCCTGACGTGACTGGTGACCGTCTGGTACCTCCGTCTCAATTTTTTCTTTCCCTCTTGACGTGATTGGTGACCATCTGGCGCCTCTGTCACTTTTCTTTTCCGCATCATTGGCATCTTCTTCACCATGGCGAGAACAGTGCAGAATGCAGAGAAGTCTACCTCAGGGCGTGCCACTCGCATATGCAAGGCCAAGGACGCCAGAACTTGTCAGCATAAAGGTATACCTTGTGCTCTCCACTTATATTTATGCTTACACCTTATACAGTACCCTCCCGCATTACCAGACGGGTCCCGCAATCCATGTACAAGCCTTTGGTTACGCCTTCAAATCTACAAGGTCACTGGTCTACTAACAAGGTGTGTCGATACGTTAGCACATGACTGATCTGAATAGTGACACGGAATAGTTCTGTTACTTGTGTCACGACGGTGGCCCAGCGCTTTTCTGTTGTAACCAGTGCCCACGTGTAGTCTGTCAGCGATGCCTTGGGCTAGTTAACATAGATATCACCAGCCTTTCCGACCCCGACGTTAATTTCATTTGTCCGGGTTGCCATGAAGTACAAAGTCGCCCAAAAAAAACTGAGAAGGCGCCTTACATCGTGAGTACATCCCAGTTTTTTTAATTCTACGCTAACAAGCCTGTAGGGCTTTCATGCGGGTGGCAGGTGGTGCCTCGGATCCTGTGTTCCCCGAAGGTGTCTATGTCGAGGGCGTTTGTGAGAGGGCATCGAACTCTCAGGTTTGTGCCGAACCTGTAATTGTCCTTCATTTCGTTTGTTTGGGATTAAGCCCTCTGGGCTTGCCTGCGAAGTTACTTGAAGTTGCTCTGGAGGAGTATCATGCCGATGGAACCTTGCAGTGTGAGCAGATCGTGTTTGATTTCAGAACGCAGAAGAAATTCGTACGGTGGAATGCGACTGCCAACAAGCTGGCGAAATCCCTTATATCGTCTCCCTTTACCCGCAAGGTTATTTTTATTTCGACTCACAGTGACGTTGAACGTGGAGACCTGTTTGCTGGGCAAGGTGATGATGGAACAGATCAGGCGATGGTGGTCACAATGGTATGTCTACTTCCTTTCCGTAACGAGACAGATATTGAACACAGCTTAATGACCCTCAGTTCATGACCCACCTATTCACGGGTGGACTTGAAGACATCGTTTTCAATGCAACGCTCTTCTTACTGACCTGTGGCCCTATGGTACGGATCACCAAGTCGTTTATGGCGATGAAAGATGCTGTCAAATTGTAAGTGCTACTAACTACCTAGCCATGATCTTCATGCTCATGTCAATTCACTAGCCTTAAGCCAGAGTTTGTAGTTGCATTTGATGCAAGCAACTTCATCAGCACTGTGCTGAAGACGTTTCTTCTCAATTACTGTTCGCGTGTTCTTATTGAAGGCCAGAACTTCCTAACTGTTCTTCAGTCCCTCCTGGATCGTTCACTTGATATGCCGATGCACACCGATACTTTTGTTTTTCACATGTGTGGACTGGGTTGCCCCAAGCCACCATTCCCCACCGTGTTATCCACCACCGCGGAGGCCTCGCAACCAGCTCTTGTTGGCTACCGGTATACGTGGTTCCATAGCCACAAGCGACCGTGGGGTGTATCGTTGCCAATGGGGTGCCCAGGGTGCCGTTCAGTCCGTGCGTGGGGAGAATCTACTCACGATCCAAAGCTTAGTCCTAAGGACCGTATATCTTGGTGCACGAAGGTTGGCTGCAATGAGAGCATTATGTCCAGTCCTCCAACTGGACCCTACCAAATTTTCCTGATGGACAAGAGCAAGGGTGTCGGGTGGATTCGGAGTACAGTATTCACAGAAACGTTGTAATTACTTTTTCACTATCGCTCTGAATACTATGTCAATGCCTTCCTGTCCTTACCTTTTCACGAGCTAACGAGGCAGTGACGTGGTTTGTACATGAGCCACCATGGTCACCATCTCATGGCGCAGCATCCACTTGCCCTTCTTCACCATGGTTTCGACACCCTCCACTATCCATGGGTGTGCCTTGCCGACATCATCGCACTATTTGAAAGGGACACTCAGAGTCACACGACGCTTGTGGTGCAAAAATATTTACCGATAGGTCATCGAATGGACGAGCTTCCTCGATGTTGGCGAGTGTAGTCTGAAGCTCGACATCAATTTTCTCAGCCATTTCTTGAGCTTTTCCACCTGTCACAGTTGATCTCTTTAGAATTGAAATGCTCCTTCCATGCGCATGAGGAGTTCACCCACCACCTTGGTCTCAAAGCCTTTATGTGTGTATTCACATCGTACGCGACCCGTTTGAAATCTTGGAAGAGTTTTTTGACTTTGTCAACAATAGCCTGGACAGAGCGGTAATGTGAGAAGTCAACCATCATGGGCTGCGATGCGTATTGACCATGGATACGTTGAGCATCTGCGTGCCACTCGCCAGGCTGCAGAAGGGCTGGAGCGCCGCGATGGTCTCTGCACAAAGAAAAAAGGAACAACGTCAATGTCCTGCCCTTCGATTATTGAAAGCGTTTGTGAGCTTCACCCAGACCAAGGGTTCTGTAAATCCACGTGAAGTCCTGTTTGTGTGGGGTGAAAGTTGGACGTTCTGATGTCGATGACAAAGTTTTAGTAGAAAACTCACGCCGACCGCGGCAGCGGCTGCTTCAAGTTTGGTAGCCACGAGCTATAGATTGTTTCCATCAGCTTCGCATAATGGGTAGGCTCGCTATGAACACAAACTCACTGCTAGACCATATTCTCTGATTTTTTCTGTGTTGAAAGGTGTCGGTCTTCACCAAATTCTGATCGGATGTTGAGGAGATAGGGGCTTGCCAAAGCTGGGGGACAAAAAAGTCACATGGACAACTTGCCTGGTGGGTGGATTTTGAGCCAGCAGTGATGATGAACTAACGACAAATAGTACTCATGGTACTTTGTCTCACAGCTTATGCACCCGTTCTCCTGGCCCTTCTTTCTTGCCAACGGTCGGCAGGATGTGATCTAGACCGATCTACTTAAGTACTAGATCATCGCTGACAGCCGTTTACCTGATTTTTGCATTGGCTTCGCTTATTACTAGGAGGTTGTTCGAGTTTCAGTTGCCGAGCCTGAGGTCTGTGCTCTTTTGCGATATACCCTCACGGCGTTACTGCACATTTGCTAGTATGCCGAGGTCGAAGCACACAAAGAAAGCAGCCCAGTGCGACCCAGATGGCGCGGGTGATACCGGTGTGCTCTCCTCTTCACATGAGCAAACCTTGCGAAGGACGAGGCGGACGACAGCTGGCCAGGGTGGTGTTGTCACGCAACTTGAGAAGGTTGGAGATATCCTGGCTCGACCCCAGCAAACACCCAGGCAGCGGTGTAGGGAGAGTATACTCCCTACCAGGGTATTTTTATTATTTCATTGTTTTTACTTTCTTTTCTTAGTGGCTTCAAGTTTAGACACGTGAGTGGCTTAAGTAAGCCACTCGCGACTTACATTACACTGTACCTACTTACAAATAAGAACAAGTCGCATTTCAGAGTTTCGAGAGTTCGAGTTTGAGTTCGAGAAGGCCTCGAGTGCCTCTCTCAGTGTCTAGACAGCCTCAGACAGCATCAGACATCCCTAGACAGCCTTCCTCCAGGCTAGAGAAGCCCCTTGGGAAGAATTCCCCCTCAGACTTCACCACTCATCCCAGTCACTCTTATTTCAATTCTCTTCAGCGGGTTGCACTACCTGGTAATGCACCACCGAACATTTTGGCTCCGACGCCTCGCCGCCAGAGGAAGGCCCCTCAGCCCTTTCAAAGGGGTCGAAAGGTAATTAATTTCCATAGATTTATATGATATATACTCATGCATACTGAACAGAATACAGCTAGAGAGCAGCCGACCGAAGATTTAGGCGGCGAAGTAGACATTCATACTGGTCTTCTACCCAAGTTTCAGCGAGCAGAACCTGGCTCCAGATTTGGCTTCCAAGTCCAAATGCCAATGCAGCCGTCTTTTGTTGGAACTCAATCACTGAACGAGTATGAGCAGAGTCGCGGCAGGTACGAGGTGCATCAAATTGCACAGGCCGCTGTCCCTCAAGCACAACGTCGGACTGCTACATCTCAGCCAGCTGGTATGTACATTTAATGCATCTAGCATGCGTACTGTAAATACACTCACGCTCATACCGATGCTAGCCACTGCCCGGCATACATCCCAACAACCTCGGCAAATGGTACAGCGGGATAGCATTGTTGCCGAGCATATTTCCCATCTCACCTCTAGATCTCGTCCACAGACACTCTCTACAGTCCCAGAGGCCCCGTCTACATCATCAACACCAGATCCATCCATGTCTCGGGCTCCGGCTGCAGGAACAACTGCCAACTCTGGTCCATCGAAGAAGTCTGCCGAGAAACCTTCCTCCAAGCCTTCCCGAGCTGGTCAGCAAGTTCTCCATCGAGCTCCAAATGTCTCTCGAATCAATGACGGCGCGAGTGATGGCCTGAGCGAACTCAACTCAGACTGGTAAAGAGTCGCATGACCCCGACGAAGGTGCATGGTCAAGCCCTGAGGATGTCGCAGGTGAAGGTGCTGGTGGCCATGCAGATAATGATAGAATGTCTGAAAATGGACCAGATGAGAATAGACTGACGTTTCCTTCTTCTGATGAAGACCTCAACCGTTCTGACTTCTACCTCAATGCGGAGGAGGAGATGGATGCTGGGCCTCCCCATCACCTTAATGACGGTAAGTACATTTTATCTCATACTCGGTTTACGGTGACTCTATTTCTCAGAGTTCGGCCTGGAAGATCAAATGGGTACCTCACCCAGCCATCAGCAGCGCATGTCCCCCATGACCCGAACACATTCTCAGCAGTCCTCTTTGCAGCGTCAAGCTTCCCAGCAGCATGTCCATACGGACTCTACAGCATCTTCCCAGCATCTTCCCCCCTGGCAGTCTGCCCCTCAGCATGCAGCGTCTTCGCAGTCTGGGACCCGACAACCTACGTTTCAACAGTCTCAATGGCCTTGACTGAATGCTGCACCTGAACGCACTCAAGACCCTCTGCTGTCTTGCCCTACTGGCCAGCAACAGGAAAGTGTATCTTCACATCAACCTATTTTGCTGCAGGGCCATAGAGTGCAGAATGGCCCACATCTGCCCGATGATGAATGGGTAATTAAAATTGCGACGTTGTTTTATTATGCTTACATCGTTAAAAGGTTGGTGTGGACTATGATGTTAATGCGAGCCACCACTCTCGAAACCGTCACCCTCGTCCTCCTTCGCCTACATACCTCGAGAATGCTGGAAATGGTGAGAAGCCTCACTCGAAGAAACAACGATGCAATGTGGCAGGCCGCACACAGGATCGGTTGCGCAGCGAAGATGATGGCTCAGGTGATAACCCGACTTTTGTTAATGAGTGCTGTGGTAAGTATTCTAAGATGGCGAAGGCGGACGTGGTCGTTCGGCCTACGACGCTAGCGTTCTTTGGCCCACTGTGGTGCAAGCTTTTAGATGAGGCGAAGAGAAGGGTGAGGTTGCACGTTGCAACAGAGGTTCCATTCCTATGCCATGAAATGGCAATCGACGGCATTTGCATGGAGATTTTGGTTGAGATGGTAATTAAGTACGAGGAGGAGGGATTGGAGCTCGAGGCCGGTAATGTTTAATTACCTACTATATGCCACACGTCTCTTACAGGATTGCAGGGTATTATCCAGAACACAAGAGGTCCATGGCGACAATTGTAAGCCCATCAATTTCGCTATTTATTTGATGATGTACGTTCTGCAGCTGTACAACGACACGCAAACATTCCGCAGTGAAATCAAGAAGGCTGCCGTACGTATCGTGCCTTTCGAATATTGTCTGTATCCCCCCGAAAACATCGAGGACAATGCCGAACAGATTGAATTTGTCAAGAAGAAGGCCGCCCAACTTCTCGAAGGTGCACGATACCTTCGTGGGGATGTAGACTCATTGGTAAGTACGTCTACGTCATGGACGTGTGACCATCTTCATATGAGATTGCAGGGAAGGGCCAGCAACTTCGCCCACCCGGCTCTCAAGAAAATCTGCCTTGCCGTTTACTACTGCGCTAGCTCAAAGTCGCTTCGCCAGTTCATTGAATTCCAAACATCTGTTCCCAACAAAGTGCTTGCCCTCGTCGCCGCAATTGTGCGTCGGTCTCACTTGTCCTCATATCTACTAACATGAGTTAATGAAGGTTCGAAGTGTCTTAATGATGTTCAAGAAGCATGGAGCTATCAAGAACGAGTCTCTTTGCGGAGAGGAGGTCGAAGATGCATACAACAACCTCACTTCTTTGATTGATCAAGTGTGGCATGACAGCTACCATGGGAACAAACTCGAGAGAATGCTTCGGGAATGGGCTCGGGCTGGAATGTAAGTTCAGGATTCATTTCCGAGTCGTTGGATGGGAACTAAATGTGTTCCAAGGACGGGATACTCTGTGAGAGAAACTGCTCGGTCGGAAACTGATGAGTGGCAAGTTGTGCTAGACTAATCATATTCTTGTTTGCCCCCCCCCCCCTCTCCCGCATAGATACTGCATGAATGTACTGTGGTTTGATGCGAATTCTAAAGTGGTTGACGAGTAGCCGGACAGTGCGAGTACTAAGTAAGACAGTGTGTGATGATTAGTACAGATGCGAATGCATTGTGTGGTGCTATACAGAGTCGGATGTAGTATACAGTACTGTGCAGAGTCTGGTGTACTGTACTGTACTGCGCGGACCTGGGTATCCTGTATGGTGCTGTACAAGTCATTCAGTTCCGGGTGGGGCTGTACAGACTTGGGTAGGCTGTACAGCGCTGTTTGGTTCCAAATGGGGCTGTGCAGACTCGGGTATCCTGTGTGGCGCTGTACTGTGGTTCGGTTCCGAGTGGGGCTGTGCAGACTCAGGTATCCTGCATGGCGCTGTATGGTGGTTCGGTTCCGAGTGGGGCTGTGCAGGCTCGCGTATCCTGTACAGTGCTGTGACAGCGCTGTTACAGCATTGTTACAGCACCGGACAGGGGGGGACTTTCCTGTTATGCTGTAGTAGCTGTAACATGCTGTAACAAGCTGGACAGGGATGGACAGTGCAGAACGGTTTTGCTGATGATCGTAGCGGTCAAGAGGCCATGGTGGCGGTCGAGCAAACACATTGAATGCACTTGGTCAGATCTTACGGACTAACCAACGCCTTACCCAATTGGCCGCTGCCCGTGCTGACTTCGAGGCTCGCGGGATGCTGCCGTTGTTGCATGCGAGAGAGCATCAGTAAATTCACAGTTTGCTTATTTCCACTTTTGGCACTTTCCTGCTTTGCTAAGCACGAAAAGCGCACAAAGTCAAGGTAAATACTTATTCTTGCTTTTTTCTTGCTCATTTTCGAAGTGTTAAAAGCAAAAAAAGTATTTCGATTGCACGCAGTCATATAATGCTAGTTACGACAAAGTTAATACGCGATTTCAAAGGCGTGATGATCTGCAAATTTATTCACGTAGAAACCACGGAAAGCGTCGTAGGAATGACAAGGTGTGATGTTTCGTGGCACAAAATCTCACCCATAAATCGGGATCAGATGCGCTGCACGGAAAATAGTATCCACATGAATGACAGCGAGGTTACGCTTGCAACTGGGAGTGAAACTGGGGCGTACCATCCACATGCCGGTCATTTCATCTGGCCCCTCTCCTATGCGATCAAACCATTGTACAATAGCACATGGATAAGAGATACCCCTGGTCTTGAATGAAAAGAAGCAGAGTACGCGTGCGACGTCCATGCCACGCATTCCTTCAAGCGTCGGGTCTGTGATAACGAATACGCAGTCATAGCGGGGACCCTCCCGTCTCCATGTTGGTGCTGCCTGGATATATTCGCGACGCATGCCTCCAATCCCACTAAGATCACTCGGAGCGTAAAATGTTGATGATGCCGAGTGATAAATCGAGATTCTGCCCTTGTATCCTGGGCATTCAGAGGGGGGAACATCAGCAGGGTCACGATTGTCGTCCGGAAGTAGTTGTCCAAGTAAAAATATGTGGACGAGCTTCGGAAGATCAGAGATGTTAAGTTCATCGGTGAGGGCAATGATTGTTTGCGCATGGTTCCATTCTAGAAAAAAAAAAAAAACTGGACAAATGCTGCTGGGCTGCATTAGAACTTACGTCGGGTCTGCGCAAGGCACACATGTGCTTCGACTCTCGGTCCATCAACGTCCTCATAGTCACCTTGACTCTCATCAAGGCTAGCAGACCCCAGAGGTCGTTCCGACTCGTTATCCTGATCTGCACCACTGAGCAGTTGGTGGGCTTCAGTGAGCCGTGCTCGATTGGCATTGTGGGAAGCTAAAATTTAAGTACAAGTGCTATGTTCAGCGGGAAAACCTTACCAAGCTGGGCTAGAGCCGTTGAAAGGCATGTACCATGAAGCATGCTGCGACTTTCGAAATCAGCCTGGGATGCTGCAAGTTTGTCTAGGCGCTGGTTGATAACGAGCATCTGGCCTAGTGCGTGATACTTGTTTGTGCACCGGTAAGGCCTTTTGACTGCTTTCACGTGTTTTGACTTGGTGATTGATGAGCAAAGACGTTTGGCGTGCCGAACAACTGGATGAGCTGCTGATAGTGTTTCATGGCGTGCTGTTGAGGAAGGGAGAAGCTAGTGACGACACCCGAAGTCTTGAAAACCTCGCGGTACCGATAGAACCGTGCAAGCACTTCATCGAGATCATCCAAGTCCTTCTCTGTGAGTATGTTGCGCCGCACGAGATAGCAGAATTCCAAAAATGCACGGAATGTGCGTATGATGTCCCCTGGAACATGGCCCTCGATCGCTGGCAAGTATACCTGAGAGTGTAGTTAAGATACTAAATGTCAGCTAAAGCAAGGCGTCCAAACCTTCATCAATGCTTTCGAGTCATCACCTGTCCACTGTTTAAAATGACGGCCTTGAGGAAAATGCCACAGACCGGGGAACGGAGCAACTGCAGCAATCCTAGAGGCAACAAGGTCAGTCTTGATAAATGCCAGCAGCTCCTCCACAAAGCATACTGTTGATCAATGTCATCCAATATTTCATTCGCACGGGCATCTCCATGAGTGTGGCATAAAAACTTCTCTACCCATTCAACTAAGTGGTCTTTGAACGCTCCTTTGATGATTTGATGGAGCAGATCTGGTGCAATGAGCTCGTAGATGTCGGCATGCAGGAAGTCATGGGTGAAAGGCACAAGCTCCCCTACTATACCATACTCATTCCACAGCGCATCAAGACTGAATTCGGAGATCAACATTTCCGTGTGATCACGACAGTGATGAAGTGCGTTGTCGTCATCCAAATCATTACGATATGCCAGGCATCTTGCTACGGCATTAGGTTTGTTTATAGAGTAGCCATGATTCAGGCACTTACCACGGACACCAATTGCGAACTATGCAAGTTAGGAGCGCCTGCTCCTCATAGTCTGCAATGTACGGTCCTAGCCCATAGATAACGCGCCGGTAATGGCCATCTCCAAATAGCGTCACCTCGGGCTTCACCATACCAGATTTAAAAGACTTGAGAATATGACCAAGGGTTGAATGGAAAAGTTGGCGCCGAAACTTGCGAAAGTTATCCTTGTTAGCGTGCTCTCTCATAGCTATTTCCCATGTTCAAAAGTAAGCACACTTCAGCCCTGTTCGGATTGCACTGAACTTACTTTTCGGCATTGTGTCACGATCATGCCTTGCCCGACCGTTTCCCACGCCTCCGCACCCTTTCCGACACCTCCGCCCACCTCTCCGACACCCTCCGACCCATTCCCGACCAAGTCCGACGCTTAATAAGCTTGCCGACCACTCTGCCACTGCATCCGAGCAATTGCTGCTGTCGGCCGCTGTCGGTTTTGACTCGTAACCACCATTCGTCTATATTGGGTTGACCCCCTGTGGGTCATGTGATCGTCTTAGGGGGCTTTATCCATTTGGGGCCACCGGGCCAATTAGGCACAGCATGGTGCCTGCACCGCGTGGCGCTCCGAAGGGTCGCACCGCTTTCCGGGATTTCGGCCTGGCCTGTGATTGGCTGTTGGTGAGCGCTCCGTCACAATCTTATCCGCTTGTAGATACATCCTTTGTCTCGTCCATTTCATCCGCTGTTAGCCTTCATTCCGTGGTGAAGTTTTCTGACACTTACTTCCCCTTGAAAATTTCCGTACCTCCATATGTTAGTTCTGACATCCCGATACCGTACCGCCTCAGTCCCGCTGTAGCGTATAAATACCCGTACGGTACCCCGATGTCCCCTCAGTATGAATATCGACATAAGTTCCCCATTCTGAGCCTCCGTCCCTCTCCTCTGAGTCCCTCCGATCTCTCTGTACTTAGCCCGCCTCCGAAATACGAGGGCCGAGCTTGTACAAGGGGGCAGCGCACGAGCTGAACCCGACGCCCTCCTCCGACCTCCGCTCCGCTCCGCTAGCCGGAACCTCTGTCGGCCCTTTCGGCCATTCCCCGCTCCGCTCCGCTAGTCAGCACTTCGTCGGCCTCCTTCGGAAGGCCTCTATCTCGACACCTACCAATCGGACTAGCGTCGGACTTTGAATCTCCGACGTCGGTCTACCCTCTAGTACCCTTTCGGGACCCTTTCGCCCCTGAGAACCCTCGGAGTGAGGCCCGAACTTGACACATTGCAAGGAATGCAATCAGTACGACGCCGTTGTGATGAGCCCGGCGTACATTATTACAGATATTTCCAATGGACAAATATAAGGGGTAATAATCATTTTGGCCGGTAGCCACAGATACCATTGTTTTGTCTGATCCCAGAATAATTGGCACGAAGGCTGACCCAAGGCAATCTGGGTCCTGAGCAATTATATCCTATACCACTGAATCAGAAAATGGAAGAGGATAGGTATATACTGACTCACTGCTTGACGCCATGCCCAGTCGCCTGACATAAAGTCTTGCCATCGTCGCATTGAGCTCTTCATATCATACTCGCGGAATGGCTGGTAATCCATCTCCTTGGCAAACTCGGAATTTCCTAGCATATTCTGAACAACCTTGCGCGGATCTCGAAACCAAATGTCCTATTCGTCATGCATCCAGGGTGTGGGATTAGCTTCCATGTCTCCAGTATATTTGACAGTGAATGACTGCCACTTCACGTCTCCAACATCTGTGTTGTCAATGGCCTGGTACATCTCCCGGCACGAGGAAAATATGGGACCCCCGCCTGCTTCAATGAGAGACGCTGCCCAGAGTTCGAGAAGTACATTGAGGCTTACTGCTGACATCTGACTGCACGTGTATGTGAAGTCTGCAAGTTCAAATTCAAGGCGACTATTGTATGGAGACCAGTCGTCGGGGGACCTTGGTTGGCGTGGTTCGGGTTGAGCTCCATTTGGTAGGAAATCGCCTTCGGCATTACATGGTTGGCCTGCACATCATGAAATCAGCTTCCCTGAGCAGAAAAGGGATACGGTGGCAAGTACACTTACCTGTCAAGCCTGGGTGGTAATTGCGAAATAAAGCATCACCTGGCCCGATGAAGGCCGCCTGTAAATTGTCGTCCATTCCCATTTCTGAGTCAATAGGAAGATCCCCTTCCATCTCAACAGGATGGTCATTGATGGGCAGAAGTTGACCATGATTATTGCTTGGTGCTGGGTAGGTCAAAAAACGTGGATGCTTCGCATGGGTGTGTTGCGTGAGGCCAGAACGATTGCGAAACGAACGCTTGCACTGCTGGCAAGTATAGCGCAAGAGTCCGAGCGTCCGAGCGTGCATCGGGTACGGCGTGGGTAGGAAGGTGAAGGTTTGGGGGTGCAGCTTACAAACAGCGCTGAAGGAAAAAAACAGAGTTCGCACTAGCGGGGACAGGGTCAGTTCAAGGAACAAAACACGGAACACAACAACAATCTTTTTTACCTGAGCATTTTTCATCCCGCTCCCTCCACAGCAGTTCTGTCACTAATGTCTCAGCAGCCACGTCGAAGCAAAGCGAACCTGCATCCAGGTCAAATCATACTTGACTCACAAATTCAAAGACGTACCTCCGAACAGAAACAGGCTGATGACGAAGCCCTTCAGCAGGCCAAGGACGCTGAGTCGGCCGCCACTCAGGAAGCCTACAAACGTGTCGGCATGATGGAAAGTGCTATGGCTGTGAAACAGACACAGGAAAGCACGAGGTCAGAGAAGCCCGTCAGGCCAAACCATGACCACAGTGTAAGTTAACATGCATACACTTCGAAGGTTTAATGACTTACGTTTCATAATTCCCTACAGCCACTGACCAGAAAAAGACTGTCGAGGTAGGAACTGGGCTGGGCGCTACAAAGGGTAAAATCGATCGAAGTTCACTGCTGATAAATTTTGCAAATATCCTTACCACGTATCCTCACAGAAACTGACCAAGAAAAGGAAGAGTTTGGTCCAAAGGCAAGAGAGAAGACCATACTGAAGCTGAGAAGTGCAATTGGGCAAGCTTGCAAGCAAGTTAGTGGCATGGAAACTGAGTGGGGCAGGGTTGCTGTGAATGGTAAAACTGAATAAATTTTACTTTGATGGATTTGTGATTACACTCACGATATATCCTTGCAGAATCTGGCCAAGGACAGCTATGGATGGGTCCAAAGCCCTTGAGGAGGGAGGAGACCATGGTGACTCCAGGAGGCGTGATTAGGCAAGTCTGCAAGCCACACAGCACTGCCGCACTATCAGCACACATGAAGACAACTTGTGAGAAAAGCACCGCCAACACGTGCGTGCATGCATTCTTACCATCCTATGTTACTGCTGACCAAGTCCACTCTCCACTTCATCAACCTGAAAACCATTTTCAGTGACAATGATAAAAGCACCATAGAAGGGCGAGTCAAGAACTGGAACAAAGTTGTGTTGTCAGCTACGGCCTCCAAGCAGCAGAGCCCATATGCCTCACTTCCTAGCAATTATACTTATCCTCACTGCGGGACTCCAATATCTGAGACCCCAAGGAGGCAGTGGGGCTTTTCTGACCTTGATCCCCCGACTCCAAGTGAAAACTGGCACCATGAGGTATGCACAAGTCCGATAGCGGTGGTAAGTAATATGTTGCTAGTTTGCGTCGTCATTTGGGCTCACTGTCATGACCATGCCTTGCCCGACCTTTTCCCACGCCTCCGCACCCTTTCCGACACCTCCGCCCACCTCTCCGACACCCTCCGACCCATTCCCGACCAAGTCCGACGCTTAATAAGCTCGCCAACCACTCTGCCGCTGCATCCGAGCAATTGCTGCTGTCGGTCTTGACTCATAACCACCATTCGTCTATATTGGGTTGACCCCCTGTGGGTCATGTGATCATCTTAGGGGGCTTTATCCGTTTGGGGCCACCGGGCCGATTAGGCACAGCACGGTGCCTGCACCGCATGGCGCACCGAAGGGTCGCACTGCTTTCCGGGATTTCAGCCTGGCCTGTGATTGGCTGTTGGTGAGAGCTCTGTCACAATCTTATCCGCTTGTAGATACATCCTTTGTCTCGTCCATTTCATCCACTGTTAGCCTTCATTCCGTTGTGAAGTTTTCTGACACTTACTTCCCCTTGAAATTTTCCATACCTCCGTATGTTAGTTCCGACATCCCGATACTGTACTGCCTCAGCTCCGCTGTAGTGTATAAATACCCGTACAGTACCCCGATGTCCCCTCAGTACGAATATTGACATAAGTTCCCCATTCCGAGACTCCGTCCCTCTCCTCTAAGTCCCTCCGATCTCTCTGTACTTAGCCCGCCTCCGAAATATGAGGGCCGAGCTTGTACAAGGGGGTAGCGCACGAGCTGAACCCGACGCCCTCCTCCGACCTCCGCTCCGCTCCGCTCCACTAGCCGGAACCTCTCTCGGCCCCTTCTGGCCATCCCCCGCTCCGCTCCGCTAGTCGGAATCTGTCGGCCTCCTTCGGAAGGCCTCGGTCCCAGTCCCTACCAATCGGACTAGCGTCGGACTTTGAACCTGCGACGTCGGTCTACCTTCTAGTACCCTTTCGGGACCCTTTCGCCCCTGAGAACCCTCGGAGTGAGGCCTGAACTTGACACTCACCCTGTTCACTAGGACAATGCAGCAGTCATCGTCGGTGACGAATACAGTGACGTTGGAAACGTTGACATGGCGCAGGAAGCCGACGTGTTCAATACCCAGCATGTTGATGCATCCAAGTCAGCAGTGGGCAGCTTGAAGTGAAAGCGAGGCAGTTCAACAGAAGACGACGGCGAACATTTCTCCGAGGGCGACTCCGTGAACGAAGAAGAAAATGCCGTGGTAGAGAGGATAGCTAGAGGGCACCAGGTCACAAGCAAGGTCCGCCAACTACCTTATCCTCTTACTTTGTCATACTGACTTGTGCAGACGTTTGTCACTACCATCGATGCTGATGAGCCCCACAAGGAAAGTAGGCCCACCCCTCATATCATTCGCCACCGAGTCCAGAAGTTGAGGTCCTCCATAACGCCATCAGTAGTGTCCGACTCTGTGCCTGCCAGTGATGCGCCTGAATCCGAAGCTATGCGAACTGGTAACGGTAGTTCCCGATTCACCAACACTGATCTCCCTCCACTCTTTTTGAAGGGGAGAAAGTGGGCGAAGAATTTCCTGCCAACCCTTTTTCTTTGGGTTGGAGACCAGCCTAACATTTGGTCCATTCCTGAGGACGAACTTGTACACGCATTGCAGGAGATCATCAAAGTAGTGTATCCAACGTTCACTGCTTTCGACGACGTTTGCCCCAACATGCCCATCTTTAGTGTCGTAAGTCTTGTTCAACTCTGTGATATTGCTCTCATGTTGCACAGGTGGGTCAACGCCTTTCTGGATGGCGCCACTCCTTCGGCTCCTCGGCTATTGCGCTCTTAGATTGCTATCTTGCCAGTGACCCGGACATAGATCGAACTGAAGAGACATGCGATGCCCTCCTGTGTAAACGAGCATTTGCATACGAAGATTTGGACTTCTCTACCCCGGGTAAGGCCTTTCGTGGGGCATTTGTGCTTCAACTCCTTGCGAATGCACACCTTCGTACCTGCGTTGGAAGTGTTGATGTCCCAGTGCTTCACCTTTCTGTGAAACTGTACAGGGCAAGGGGTGCGATCGCATTATCCATGGCTGCAGTGAGTTTTCATTTTACATTGAGGTCGGATTCAAACAACTACACACATATGACAATAGTGAGTCTCAAAGTTGGAGGAGGTTCGCGTGTTTGTCGGGTGTTTGTCGGCTGTAGACAGTGAGTTTCGGCCGAGGTTGCTGACCTATGGCAAAGTTTAAACTCAGACCGTACTTGCCTCCGACTGCCTCCGACTGCCTCCGTCGTCGTCTGCGATGGACTCAGCAGGTGGATTGCCCACATCTGCCGTCTCGCGATCCATTGGATCAGCGGCCAAATCCTCAAAACCAGCAGTTCCCCGAGTCTTATGGGAAAAGGCACATGCTAGCCAGACAGATCGTCTTATCGAATGGTGCCGGACCCATGAAGGGGAACGCAAAAAGCTCTTTTCTGATTCCACACAAGATGCTCGAGAAGAAGGAAGAAGCAAACAGCAACTGCGCCATGGGAAGAATCAGATTTATATCGAGATGGCGAAGGCTATCTTTTTGCATGATGAAACAGATGAGTTCCATGCGCTTGCAGCGACCAACCCGGGTGTTTTCGCTAGCTCAATCCGTAGTCGCCTCGATGTGTATGTTCTCAAAGTTCTTGATCGCTTCTTATCTTTACTCAAAAACCACAGGCTGAAAACAAAGTATCGGAAACAGAACACCCTGCTTGGGCAGACAGGTGCTGGGCGCACCTACGAGGACCTCCTCAGCAACGAGAAAACAAAAAATATTCTAGGTAAGTCTTTTTTGATTTTATGCTTTCAGATCGCTAACAGGTATCAGCCGTGATCACGAAGGATTTTCCTTGGTGGACCGATCTGCACGGATGGTGGCGCACCAACCCCGCCTACAACAATACTTTCAGTGCTGCCGATGTTGGGCAGGATTTTTCAGCGCGTGCTGTCGAGCTTTTCAAACTGCAGCCGACCCCCCCCACGACAGATCCTGAGTTTCAGCCAGCCAATTCGAGTGCGCGATGTTCGTCTACACCATCCGGACTCGAGGATGGGGAGATCGAGGACGATGAAGATTTTTCTGGTAGTCCTGACTCGCAAGTAGTAGGTATGAGTGTAGACGAGGATAGCCCTGTGTCCCCTGTAGTCCCCCCCCCCATTTTTCCAGCAGGCATCACCCCACCCATCCCTCGACCTCCATCCCTCGTCGCTTGGTCTGCCACCACCACCCCACTCTTTTTTTTCAGAATGACCATCGCCTATCTTACCTTCAGTCGCTCTCGGGCCCCTGCCCCCCCCTGCATTTACTTCCGAACAACACCCTTCCCCCTGTTCAACTATCACTACCATGGAAACGATCAGCCTAAATGATGATCCCCCGACTTTCCGTCCCAACCGTCCGAAACTTCAGCCGAGCCGTCCACATCGTGAAGAGCCATGGAACCATCGGCAAAAGGCGGCCTCGGCGCCGAACACAGAGGAGTCATCCGATTCAGACGTCGTTCCCTCCAATTTTTTTTCTACTCTTCATGTTTCATCCTCATCTCCATCCAGTCCATTCATCTCTGACGACAGTGACTCTAAGCCTTCGTCGTCCAAGCAGACTCGGAAGCGTGTGCGCGAGACTCCTGCCGACCGATTTTCTAATAGTCTTACATCTGCTTCGATGTCATTTGTCCAGCATTTCCAACAGTCACAGCAGGAGCGGTCGCAGGTCAAGCGACACCGACTTGACCTCGAGTACTGGAAGGCAAAAGCGAAGGTGGCTTCAGGTCAAGAAGAACGCGAGTTTCAGCTGCTGACACAACGTGAGAAGTATGCCCACGAAGAGGCGATGGGTGCACAAGAGGTGAGGAAGATGGAGCTGGCAGTTAAGCTGGAGCAGCTTCGTGCTCAGAATCTCGCGTTGCAGAGAGGCATAGCAGGTGGTGAGGATCAAGGTGTCTCTGGTGACGAAGTTGTTCATCCCCCCCCTCCCAGTATATGACAGGATACTTGTGATCATTTGAATGAAGTGCATGATCTTCCCTTCCCCTCCCCCCCCCCCCCCCAATTGTCTGTAGTGTCCCCTCCCCCCCCCCCCAACTGTATGTGTAGTGTCCCCCCCCCCCCCCCCAGTTATGTAGTGTGTCCCCCCCCTTCCCCCCATACTTGTTCACACATGAGTACATACTAGTGTGAATACAAAGTGTTATGTCCATGGTATTGGTCTTTTAATAAGCTCTGAGAGAACAAAATCAAGGTAGAACATACAATTGATACATAATTACATGCACAAGTGTTCATGTTACAATTCTAAGTGCTGAAGTAAATGGATTAGAAGCTGATCTCTGAACACCTGGCCCTCTGATCCAATATAATTGCCTTGGTTATTTGCATCTTCACCCTCATCCTCACCCTCATCATCATCCTCAGAGGGAGCAAATCCTTCAGCAAATCCTTCAGCTGATGGTGTTAACCCAAGGTCCTCCTCAATGGAAATAATCATGTTGTGGAGAACCAAGCAAGTTCTAACCCATGCATTGCAATATTCCAAGTCCTCTGGGGTTTGTATTTGAATTCGGAGTTCTCTCAGGGATTGGAAACGCCCTTTGAGAGAACCATAGAAGTGCTCAGATCGAACACGTATCTTGCCAGCCAATCAGTGTGTAAGCACTAGATGTAAAAAAAACTTCACATACCTTTGACAAATGATAATTGAAAGTCTTCTGAACCCTGGTCAAGTGACCTGAAGCAGGTCTTTTGAATGGAACGATGCACCACTTCTGACACCCATATGCTGAATCAGCCCAGAGCCACTCATTTTGACCAAAGAACCTTTCAGGTGACCGGGCACATTGGGTATGCTGGAAGGCACTGGAATCATGGAGACTTCCAGGAACTCCAATAACATAATCCACAATGCGAAGATTGTGGGGGAAGATGATGACCTTAAATGCAAGTGAATATATATGGTCACTGAGTTGTAAATGCTTACCTGATTGGAAAGTGAATAATTGGATTTTCTGTCAAAAAATCCTTCTCCATGCAACCCAGGCTTCTGAAAGAGATTGAAGGGTGTTCCATCTACACACAAAAATCCCCCTCTCCACTGAGGACATGTTCTCTCTTCCACATATCTTTTCGCCATCTCCTTCTCCCTCCTGTCCTCCAGATTTTCTGGGTTGAAGTGAATCATTTCGTCATGATGGTGCAGAATAGCAACCATCACCCTCTTGTAGCAGTTGTGGACAGTCCCAACAGAGACACCAGCCCACTCAGCCATGTCCTGGGAAGTAGCGGCATTGCCATAATGCCCAGCAGCATTCAGAAAAATGGCCAGCTGGATTGGGACAGGGAGCTGGGGGTTATTAGAATTGTTGTGGAAAATAGGATGTGCCTCAATCTTGTCCACTATGGAAGAAAAGACATCTGGGGAAACCCTGAGTTTGCGCTGAAAGAGATGGGGGTGATCCATTTTCCACTCATCAAGGAGGTGGAGTTGGGGGGAGCGGCTTGGTCTTGGTCGGTTATTGAGGACACGGGTCTTCTCAACTTCATCTTGGAGTGCAGCAATAGCATCACTGAAGCCAGAGAAAGCAATAGTACTGCATAAGACATGCTCCATCAGTTCAGATGAGGTGTTTGAGGATGAGACTCCAGAAGATGGGGAGGAAGGGGTACCAGTGCTGCCATCTGAGCCATCCCTTGAACCTTCAGAGTCAGAAGATTCAGCCTCCTGCAATGCTACATGAAGGATATCTAGGTATTGCAGCAAGCCAAAGTGCTCTCTAGCTTGCTGAAGGATGTCCAACAGCTCCTGACGCTCAGATACCTTAGGCATGATGGGGGTATGTGGTTATCAGTTGCTGTGTTGCATGGGTGGCCTTATATCTCTCATTTGATAAGCAGATAACAAAATGTGGCTACATCTTGACTTAGTTGTGTGCGAGCAATGATTAGCTAAGCAACTGCCTTTTTTGGAGCGGCAGTGCTGCACTGCTACTGCAAATTTTCCGAGTTGTGTGCGCGCGAGGATTAGTTAAGCGATTGCCTTTTTGGGTGGGGATCGGAGTTTTAACTTTCAATCGGCGCCTTAGCCATCCGCGCCAAAATGCCAAACTCAACCTCAAACTTTCGCATTACGAATGGTGTGTGGACTACAGGGGAAGGCATATCGTACCATGGGGGAAACGCTAGGGGATAATCAGCCTGGGGCATGGTGGCTTGTAATAACATTATCGCAACGGGAAGGATAATCGCCGGCATGGTAGGAAAGAATTTTCCATGTAACACATGGCATTTGCCGGTAACTCGTTCTCACGATTATTGGGTTTGCAGAGACAAGGTAAATCACACTAGAGCGCACAACCTGTGCACTTCTATGGTTCCCTCAGCAGCCTACGGAGGGAAGGAACGTTAATCGACAGTATTCAAAATTATATAGCTCTTGTAGTTTGCCACTGAGGTAGCCTACAAATTCATTTCAAGAAGGTCACCACTGGATTCTCAACCAATACATCCGAGTGTATTTATGCAGACCAACTGTACATTCCTTGGAAATATCCTGCAGTAACTAGCTATCATATCACTACCACAAATGCTCGATATCGTCCTGCCAGGTAATCGCCGAACTCTTGCAGTGTGAGCCGTAGATTTACATAATAGACTAATCAGTACTACTAGCAATGCTTCCGACATCTCACCCACAACGACTGTTGTATACCGCTGCATCCAGTCGCCCCCCTAGTTTCCATTCATCATGATTACCTGCGCAAAAACCGCTACTCTTTCCAACTGCACCCACAGCGTCGGTTACGATGTTATTATCAGTGCTGACCCCGTATCAGCTCAGACAATTCCGTTCTACGACGGTGACGTGTACGTCTCATTGTCCGAAACCCACTCGCAGCATTCGATATCGGTCTACACCGACTCAGGGTGGACCAATTGGGACCCGAGGAGACCAACGCCGGTGTCCTTTATGGGTGTGGTTGCTTACCCTGCGCCTTGTAACTCCCAGGGCCTGAAGTATGTGGCTTCTGAGGAAGAATTCCGGCAGGTTTCCGAAGGTGCCCTAGCGGATACTAGTACACTAGCATACCTTATCGCCAGGGACAGTGGACTGGGGGGTCCCGACTCATCGACGCCCCGCCCACGGAAACGCGGACGCGCCGGAACCGCCCAGACGAAGGCGAAGTCACATTATATGATAGTAATCTCATCGTCTAAGATGGGAACGCACGGACAGGGTTTGATTCTCTCGGTTTCCCGCAAAACTATCGAACGACTCGACAAGGGCAAGGCCAAAGAGACCGACGCTGTAACGGAGGATCTGGAAACTTACACTGGCTCTCAGGAGATGGACATTTATGTGGGGCATCATCGAGAGGAAAAAGGAGGTGAAAACATATTGATTTTATTGGTTTTAATCTACGTCAACAACCGCGTTTGATTTCAGGTTACAGGCGTCTTTTGACAGCTTCTCAACTACCTCCACCCACTACCGCTGGATGGCTTAGTTGGAATGCTCACCATGTGGTCTCCCTCGTTCCACGGACATGTCGGAAGGTGTGCCCCATCCATGAATCGGAATCTTCATACTCAACATCACGCAGGATGCGGAAGTGACAGCATTCATGTCACGATCACTAAAGGCCTCTGAAATAAACCACCACTATCCGATGCTAATAGATCTCACACTGCATGGGCAGCCTCTGAAGGTATTGCACCATAAGATTCGGCAAACTTTAGCGCGAGGCACTGCGGTTCTTTTGCATGGATGGGAACCTGAACGAGCAATGGAATTCAACATGAAGGACATCGCAGAAATCCGACCACTGCTTTCCCAGACAATCAAGTGGCAAGGTGATCACATACTCCACTAGCAGAGTATGTTGCTGAAGATATGACAGATGCAAACATACGTGCCCGTACATTCGAGCGGTCACCGTCGTCACGCTCGTACGGGGATTATATCGTCGAGGGCACGCTTCAGGATTTTGTGCGTGCATCGACTGATGCAAACAGTTGTTCAAATTGCCTGGACCTTCCCACCCTTGTCCCAGAAGTTCCGCACTTCCTCAGGTCAGCCAGTGGCATAGTTTGTATTGTAAGTACTCTACTGAGCATCCCTCTGCAGAGGCATTCTGGACGACCGATCGGCCCTGATAATCACGGGAACCGAGGCATATGTCTCTACAAAAGGGGAGTCGACAAAAGGCGACTGCTCAGGTTTGAATGGACCACAGCTGATGCACTGCGACACTTGGCGGTCATGCGCCTGGGACATAATTACCCACGGTGGTTTCTTAACCTATCCTCACCACGACGCTACAGGTTTCCTCACCTACAGCTACGTCCGAGCTGGTGCCAAACTCTGGGGTTACATACACCTGGATAACGTTGATGAGTTTGACAGTCAGGATGTATCTGCCAGGTGGAGAAATTACTACAAACATCCCATGGCTACGGAAACCTACGACAAAAATGTCATCGTCGGTACGGTGCTACTTGAGAAGGGTGCTGTACTGTAGGTTTCAAATCTTGTTTCAGTCCTTTGGAGTTTACTTTGAAACAAACTGACTCACAGTAGGATCCAACCGCCCGGCGCTAACCACATGGTTTACACTCCAGTCCACACGGTCATGTCGGGGGGACATTTTCTGACATATGAGACCCTGCATCTAACGGAGATGGCACTGACGTTTGACTTTGGATTGGACCACAAGGGCGAGCACCAGCATGCGACAAACTCATTGCACCCTGGTACGCTCAGGAAGGTGTACAGGATGGCGATCGCACTCCCAGTTCTGGTCCTGGAACGTCGTGAGTGAAGGGAACAAGTCCCGCCCTGTGTATCTGACTTGCCCACAGCTCAATTTCCAAAACGATCCATAATTGCACTGGCATCGATAGTGTCGACGAAACCCTCGATCATTTTCCATTGATG
>JANFAB010000352.1:0-28048 GCA_024613165.1 Pisolithus albus | reverse complement strand
ACTGTCGTACCCGTTTTCGATACTGTTGATATGAGCACTTTGCAATACCGAAGAGCTGTGGATTCACTTACTTCCCAGATCGGAGCTTGGTATAGAAAAAGGGACTAAAAATATGGATGCAGTGTGCAAACCCGTGGATCCTTCATTTTCAGCCTGTTCAGCCAAAGACTTTGCTTCTTTGTCCATCTCATGAAAAACCTTGTAATACGAAATGATGTCATACCTCAGTCCGAACTCGATGATGGTATCGTTCACCATTCTTTGGGGGCAAGCCGCTCCAGGTCTTTGTACTGGATGTGTAGTGTGCCAGCACCAATGGCCGGGTATTTCAGGATGCTTCAAAGCTGGACTTTGATAAAATGCAATACGAGGAGAAAATGGTCCTTACGGTTCATCTCCCCGTGGCAGCTGTTTATGGCGTACCGACGGTGGATTCGACTTGGTACTCTTGGCTGTAGTTCGAACAGATGAACTTCGAAGTCGCGTTGGTTCTCCTCGCAAGGGGGTGACTTCCTGCTTAGATATCAGAAAGGAGCCTTAGATATTCGGTGGACTACTTACAGATTGTGCATTGAGGTTGCCGGTACCGCAGTGGTTGGAATCGGTGCTGACGAGCTTGCAAGCCTCAATATTAACGCCGCATTCGAGGGGCAGGGATCTTTGTGGAAAGTTTTCTGCCTCATTCTGACCCTATTTGATCTTCGATTCCATTGAGCACCTCTTGGAGACATGCTAATGACCCTTCCTCCAACTTGGTGCTGGATGTGCTGGGGGACGCCTTCCTTTGGTATCGCGGTTACTGACGCTTTCATTAGGTGCGCTAACGCATACAATCGTCAGACCACATACCAGAGGACATGGCTTTTCGTCCTAATCTTTCAGATCTTCTGCCTTTCCTCCCTAAAAAATGTGAGTGATGATCGATTCTAGGTGCACACACTCACTCTTCACCCCTGGATTTTTTCAACCCCAGGTATGATGCGATGGCATCTGCAACCCTCTGCCAATCGAGACTGGCACCTTGGCAACATCAAACTCATACTGCGACCCAGACCAGACCGGGTCCACCCTGTCGCATTCCGTGTAAAAGTGGTTCCAGTCTGTACAGAAATGTGTAAACAAATATCGGCCACTCGCTTTTGGCACTCACCAAGAAGTTCGACGTCAATACATTCTAGGATGGTTCGCGGATTATTCAACCTCCACTGCCACGCCACATTTTGCTCATGAGCACCAACCAAGTTCTCCCCGACCAAATAAAGGTCAAAAAGCGAGGATCGGGTCATTGGGTTATTCTTGTCGTGTTGACGAGCTGGCACCAAGAGGCCTTCTATGATGGCATCCATATAGGCGATGTAGCGTTTGAGGCGGGTAGCCATTCCCCAGGCAATACGGAGGCTTTTGCTTTGGGCATTCACGTGCATCATTATTTGATGGCGCCATAGGAAGCGTCGCACGTGTTCGTAGTAGTGGGATGGAACTTCTACGTGTTCCCCGTTCATTTTGTGTAGTTCCGTGTTGTATGCATGGACCACAAAGTGGTCTCCTTGTGGGAGGTCTGCAACATATCTGATCAGTTGGATCAGTCGGATCTCATGTGCAGACGGTGCTTTGATCGGGAAGAATCCGTCAGCCATTTGGGAGATGATGGTTGTAGACAGGCCTTATATATATTAATTGTACGTAACTCGAGCGGGCCCCCATACGTGGTACGTCATCAGTCCTAGCTCCGCAAGTGGGCAGGTGAACATTGACTTGGTGTTTGTATGTAGAATGCTATACAATTGGGGTCTGAGGCTCCAGTAAGAAGCTTGTCGTCGTGGTTGGCAGGAGCATTCACTATAATGGATGACAAACAGTCATTGACAAAAACTCGGTGACGATTGGGAGCCCAGTTTTCCAGCTTCATCTATCTGGTCCTTGTCCAAAACTTCAAAGGTGACAGGTGGCCAAATTGGTCGGGAACCAGCTACCAACAAACGTCGGGTTGGAATAAGCTCAACTTGCTTCCGTCACAGCCAGGGCTCTCGGTGGTATTGGGGTCACCAATTCAAACCACAAGCAGCTCAGATGTGTCACGAGGGGAGGGAGTACCAAGGGTCACTGATCAGTGAACCGTGCCAGAGTACGACTTGCGCTTCCTACAGTTTTTGAATCACCTTAGCGACTCTCCAAACCCATAAATCGTGGGAAAGCGACTCTCATCTGAAAGACCTTCCCTTCCGGGAACTTCTGTTTCTCACGCCCGTACACCACAGTGGAAAGAACCTTCGAACGGAACAAAATAACCAACCTATGTTATGAAGGGAAAGGCTCGTTGTCTCTAAAATCATATCGACCAGCAATATTAACAAGCCCCAAGCAAGGTTTCTGCCGCTCACAGCGGCGTCCCCGAGTTTCTACCGCACCCAAAAATCGTGGGAAAGTGAAGCCCCGCCGGATTGTATTATATAATAATTTTCCTTTATCACGCGTAGTCAGCTGAATCTATCCTATCCTATCCTATCCATATGACCTGTACTCGTCTCCAGGCTGACGAGGTATTTACTTTTGTTGATACCTGAGCTACCATTTGTAGCGTAGTCAGCTGAATCTATCCTATCCCATCACCTACGTTACCTTTTACCTTCTTAAACCTGTACTCGTCTTCAGGCTGACGAGGTATTTACTTTTCTTGATACCTGAGCTACCATTTGTAGCGTAGTCAGCTGAATCTATCCTATCCTATCCCATATGTCCTTCGCCTTCACCTTCACCTTCACAAACGCTAAGCTAAACTAAAGTCTTATAATCTGAAAAGTAACTTATAACCTTAACGTGATACGGATTCCTTGGTAATAACCTCAAACGGAGAGTAACATAAAAAACAAGCATTAATGGCTACCTCACGTCCTACCCCTATTTTGGCCCAACCCTCTTCGTATCGTCCACCTCCGCCACCAGCTCGCCCAACAATTAGCTACGGAAACCGTGATAGGCTATCCCCCTCTATGGCTGATGAAGAGAGTAGTCCGATGGGGACAGTTGGGTTTGAACTGACCGTATTCGGTTTGGATCATCAGAATCCTGACTCGGCTCGTGACCATCTGATTCGTATTCTTAACGATCTCCGCAACCAGCATTCCTTCCCTCCAGTTAATGTCCGAAGAGGAGACGCTACATCAGCTCTGGATTATGCTTTCATTTCTCTTTCTTCCTCCGTGCCTGGTCCTCGTCCGGACCTGTTGGAGGACCTCCGCCTCTTGCTTAACACTCTACCGGACTTGCGAGTAACCTGGTGGTTATGCAACGGACCTGACCGCACCCGCCGTGTTTTTTTTTTGCATTCCCTAATGATAACGAAGCTCAGTCTATGCTTAACCCGCTTCGCGAGTGGCTCCGGGCTCGGCACATGTCCGTTATGGCAGAACGTACCACCCATCCTCCTTCCACTTCTCAAACTCGCATCAGTTTCGACTTCTTCAATGAGGACGATGTTGATCGTATTCTGAGGGAACCCCCTTTCATACGAGGGCGCACCTTACGCCCTGGGCGCCCTCGCTTTGTTGTCCCGTTATATGGTGGGGAGGTGGCCATTCCTTCGTCAACGATATGAACACGACGTTATAGTTGGTAGCCGGGTTGAGTTGGATGATGACGTCTATTGTGCCGTATTGAGGGACTGGCCTTCCACGCAGGCCTTTCTCCATGATAACCAGAATGGCCTTCCCACGGACTGGTTTCTCTATGGAGTCTCTGTCGGCAAGCCCACTCTCCTGTTCTCCTTTAACACCCAAGGACCTCCACCCAATCCTGTTTCCCGTCCCATGCCGTTTTCGACCCCTGAAAATACTATTCAGCCTCAATTGGACTATTTCCGCTCCGAGTTTGGCCACTTCACATCGACACTCAACTCCATGTTTGATCGCATCTCCCAGGCTGAGCAACGCCTTGAACAGAATAATCAGACCTTGTTGGGGATGATGTCGGCTCAGTACCTGCTTGGTGATTATCGCATGAATCTTCTTTTACTTACCAACGAGCAGGACCGCTTGAGTGCTCAGTGCGACCGTTACCATGACCAGCTTGCGACTGCCTCTGATCTTCCCACACGTCAGCATCTGCAGGCTGCTCTTCAGAGTGCCAACGATCGTCGCTCCGCCGTCATTGCAGAGATAGAGCAAGTTCGCACGGAGACTCAGGCCGTGCGTCTCTCTCTCACCACTCACGATCGCCTGACGCTTCCCATCGCACCTCCTCCTGTTGCTCCGCCATCCGTTCCATCATCCTCTATTCCATCATCCCTCTACTGATCCCACCCTATCCGATCCCCTCTCGCACCCCCCGCGTATCAGATCTTGTTCCCCTGATGACTTGTCGGAGTCACGCGGCATGCCAAGGCGTCGTTTACAGTCGGTGGCCAACTCCCGTTGGGCTCCAGGGGTCGGCCCCACCTCCGATTCCGGCTCTGCCACCCATAAGGGTAAGCAACGTGATTCTGGTGATATGAGTGAGGTACGATTTCTTCCTCATGCTCCTTACCTCTCTTTGACGAAGAAAATCAGTAAGGAGTATGGGACGCCCACTCGTCTGAATTTCTACCCTTTCTTGATGCATCTCGACTGGTTCCTAATCTCTATGATCGGTGCATTCTTACTTTGGGTTTCCGAACCTTCCTGTCCGCCTCACCCTCACGGTGTTAAGAAGACTTGTATCTCAGTGCCTTATCTCCAGAATCCGTCCTCTACTTTCCTTACAGCCCCTTCCAGCTAGACTCGCCCATCAGCTTGACCTTAAAATGGCACACAAAATCCATCAGTACCTTGGCTTTCCCTATCATTCAATTCCCACCTACTCTACCTTCCTATTGCCAATCTCGGACTTGAGTTTCCGTCCCTGGCGTTCATAAATTTGTCCCTGTCCATATCCGCACTTCTCCGTGATCTCAATCACCACCTTTCCGTCTTTCGTCTAATGGCACAAGTGACACTCGCCGATTGGATGTGTTCAATGAATATGTGTCACTATCCATTAACATTTCCCAGTGCTAACTCCCGCCATCTGCATTCGCCTTCCTTACCTCTCCCATGGCGCGTTGCCGCTGAGTCACTCCAGCAGCTGCAGATCAGTCTTCTTCCCTCTGACTGCAGCTTCTTATTCACTGGCAACGTGTCTCTGCGTCACTTATCTCGTGCCTGTACATCCACTTCCTTTCCACTTTCCCCGTATGCTGTCACTCGAATGGCCCACGCTGGTTTTTCTCACCTACGACATGTCGCCTCCTCACCTTCACACCCTTCTGTCAGTCTTGACACCCCCGTTTTATCACCTCTCATCACTACTTCTCATCTACACTATGAGTTATCTCCGGCAGAGCGACACCAACTTTTGAGATGGATCTCATCTCTGTCTACTCGTTGCCTGTATCAGATCTTTGTGGGCGACGATTCTCACCTACTAAATGACTCTTTATGTGCTTTCCTCCTCATTCCCCCGTCATGGCGTCGCTTCTACGCAGAGTGTATGGTTCGCGCTTTGTTCACACCCTTTTCCCGGCCTCAAATTCCACCCGGTTTACACGCCTCTGACGGCTCCTTGCTACCTGTTGACCCTCGCCCCCTTCAGCCTCGTGCTCTTACCTTTTCCTCTGTTACCTCCTCCCACACCTTAACTGCGAGCCTTGACTACTTCAACTGCAGCGCATCCATAGTCCATGCTGAACTCTACGGCCTTATTGCCTCAGCCCTTGCTCCCTCCACCGTACCCAGTGTCACCCTGTTAACGGACCACCACAACATCCTTCGCACACTTGGACCTGACATACATGGTCCTCCCAACCCTCACTCCTGGTCGTCTCTCCCAGCAAGATACCTGTATCGCTGGTTGCTTGACATCACTTCCCCTTCCTCGACTCAATTTCAGCTCCAGTTTACTCCCGCTCACATGCCCGTTACTTCCACGGACACCTGTGCCAATGACATCGCTGATCACCTCGCCTCCACGGCCCAGGCGTATTTACGCCCGCCGCCAGTTCCCGTACCTACCTTTGCCTTCGATTCCTTTTTCCTCTATACTACACTCACCGGGCTCATTGAGTCTGCCTCTTCCCCGGTCATTCTTCACTTATTCCCTCGCTCGATTTCGTCTTCTCCTCGCTACTCCTCCCCTCTCTATATGAACCCCTTCCCCCGCCCCCTTACCGATACACTAAGGCTTCCTCTGCATGCTCTGCTGTTGTTCAGCTGTATGCTCGATCCTCTCAATTGGATACCGCCGCAACTCGGTTTGAGCGCCACAATACATCCACGCCATACTGTCATTTCGGATGCCTATCTCTAGAAACCACCCATCATCTCTTCGTCTCCTGTCACCACTTTCAGTTTCTGCGAGACGAATATACTCATCGTGTCTGTCAGCGAACCGAAGCCCTTCTCTGCGAGGCCGAAACCACGTGTTGTGCACAGGAGGACTGCTCGCATGGTGCACGGTCGTCCTGGCCAACAGAAAGGGCCCGTTTGTTTGACGACACTCGGCACAATTTGCGTCGCATTGCTGCTGGTCTCTTCGTAGATGATGCGTCCGTATGGCCTCAGTCCCTGTCCCATTTCTACCTTGGGTCAGTACCCGCCATTTCTACTTTGTTGAGCGTTCGCCAGTTCCCGCGTCTCGTGCGGAAGGTCGCCAATCTATGGCATGAAGAGTGTATCTTGTTAGCCGGGCGGATCTGGGGAGAGTATAAACGTGCCGGGAGTCACCGTTCTGCTATGCCCTCTCACGTTTCACCTTCTGATTTTCCGTATCACTTACGCTACCTCCTATCTTCCTAAATTGTATATCTGTCTCCAGGCTGACGAGGTATTTACTTTTGTTGATACCTGAGCTACCTTTTGTAGCGTAGTCAGCTAATCCAATCCAATCCAAATCACCTTCACCTTCACCTTCACCTACGCCAAGCTAAGCTAAACTGGAAAGACCCAACGGTTGACACGGGTGTTAGTATCAGCTTAGTAACGCCGGAATAAGCGTTAATGGCTACCTCACGTCCTACCCCTATTTTGGCTCAACCCTCGTCGTATCATCCACCGGCTCGTCCAACGATTAGTTATGGGAACCGTGATAGGCTTTCCCCTTCTTTAGCTGATGAAGAGAGCAGTCCCATGGGAACGGTCGGTTTCGAACTGACCGTGTTTGGTTTGGACCATCAGAATCCCGATTCTGCCCGCGACCACTTGGTTCGTGTTCTCAATGACCTTCGCAATCGGCACACCTTCCCCCCGGTTAACGTACGAAGGGGAGATGCCACTTCAACTCTAGATTACGCCTTTATCTCCCTTTCCTCATCCATATCTGGTCCTCGTCTGAGGACCTTCGCCTCCTACTTAACACTCTACCTGATTTGCGGGCAACTTGGAGGCTCTGTAATGGGCCTGACCGTACCCGTCGCCTGTTCTTTGCGTTCCCAAACGATAACGAGGCTCAGTCCATGCTCGAACCCCTCCGCGAATGGTTCCGGGCTCGACACATGCCTATCATGGCGGAGCGCACCACTCACCCTCCATCTACATCACAAACACGTATCAGTTTCGATCTCTTCAACGCTAACGATGTCGATCGTGCAATGAGGGAACATCCTCGTTTTGTCGTCCCTCTATATGGTGGAGAGGTGGCCATTGGTGGCATAGCTGGTCTCGGCAACGTAGAATCTAGCATTAACTCCCATCTTCGTCAACGATACGGGCATGACATCATCGTCGGTAGTCGGGTGGAACCACGCAAGCTTTCCTTCATGATAACCAAAATGGCCTCCCCACTGATTGGTTCCTTTATGGAGTCTCTGTCGGCAAACCAACCCTTCTGTTCTCTTTTAACACTCAGGGCGCTCCACCCAACCCAGTTTCTCGCCCGGTGCCGTTCCCGGCCTCTGAAAACGTTATCCAGCCTCAGTTGGATTACTTTCGCTCCGAATTCGGACATTTCACGTCTACACTCAATACTATGTTTGACCGTATTTCGCAAGCTGAACAACGTCTTGAGCAGAGTAACCAAACCCTGCTGGGGATGATGTCAGCCCAATACTTATTGGGCGACTATCGCATGACCTCCTTTTGCTCACTAATGAACGGGACCGCCTGAATGGTCAATGTGATCGTTATCATGACCAGCTTGCAGTTACCTCCGACCCTTCTACACGTCAGCGTCTACAAGCCGCCCTTGAGAGTGCCGACAACCGTCGTTCTGTTGTCGTAGCTGAGATTGAACAGATCCGTAGGGAGACGCAAGCCATACGCCTTTCCCTTGCTGCTCATGACCATTCGGCGCTTCCGCTTCTACCCACTCCTACCACTTCACCTCCTGCTGTGTCATCTCTTGCCGTTTCGTCTCCCTCAACTTCCCCATCACACCCCTCCCATGTCCGGTCCCCCTCTCCGAATGACTTCGCGGAGTCTCGCGCCATGCCTAGGCCACGTTTACAGTCGGTGGCTGATTCACGATGGGCACCTCCTGACTCAGACTCTGTAACCCATAAGGGTAAGCAACACCCTTCTGATATGATTGAGGTACGATCTCCTCTTCATGCTCCTTGCCATTCTTTGACGAAGAAAATCAGTAAGGAGTATGGGGTATTTCATCATTTGTGCTGTCCCTCCTCCCCGAAGGATGGTAGCTGGCTCTTGCTGTTCATTATTATCCCGTTCCTACTTTGGGTTTCCTCCAACTTTCTTCACAACATCATTCCCTGCCTGCTTACGGTTCTCTTGCTTGGCCTTCTTTTATTTTCATTTTTGTCGCTTCCTGCCTGGGAGCTCGTTTGCACGTTTTCCTTTCCCCCTTCGCTCCTGTTAATTATTCTCTTTCTTGTTCAAATCAGTATGGCATCATCTGTTTCCTTTTCTGCCCTGTCTGTGAATTCTAATGGTCTCGGTGATCCGCTTAAATGCCACTCGATTTCTAATATGGTTTTGCGTCTCAATCCTACCGTTTGGCTGATTGGTGAAACTAAGTCTCCCCGTCCTATGGCTTCCCGCCTTCGTACCCGTTCCTATCACACCTTTGAAAATCCAGGACTTTCCACTTCCTCTCAGGGAGGGAAATTGTTCGATTAGGCGGACACCGCTGCGAAGCTTGATTTCCGGCATTTCCCCATATTCATGGTAGCTCTAAACCCTTGCTCGTGCATGCTGGGAGGGAAAGGGGTGGTCGAATCCAACTGAGATGGGGATATGAGGACGAGTTTGATACGACGTTTTTGGAGGGTGTGGATATCGGTTTCGATGTGCGTGTTAGCGCTAACGGGAGACTGCCTGTTGTCGCGAGTAATGGTTCAGGTGAGAGTGAATTTCGATTCCTAGGTGCGAGTCTGCCACAACATCCAGGGAAAGTCTTTGCAGGTGCTTCCGCTCGGTCAGGGGATCTGAATGCCGAGGCGACCCGTGGGTCCAAAAATGACACGGATGCAGGATTCGTTTGAGGATGCGGTCGTGCCGGGGAGACGACGGGGTGTGCTGGTCTGCAGGTCGTTCGGGGGACCGATGACAAGAAGAAGAGAACACCGGATACTGCTGGGATAATAAGTGAAAACGAGGCAATGGCATCTCTGTCAATAACTTACAAGGTCAACGGCACGCTTCTCGCGCTTGGGTGATCTCATCATCCTCGATCGCCAGATTGAAATTGAGGACAGGGTGGTGGCCGCGGGCCACATCGTCTGCACCGAGGGAATTATTGTCTAGGAAGTATCGAATGCGGCCTGCAAAGGATTGAATGGGAGCCTCATGGATTGGATAGGGAGCCATTGCTACGACCCAGCAGGCTTCGGGTAAGTAGAGAAAATCGTGTTTCCATAGGCATGTTTCTGTTGCAAAGGCGTGTTTGGTGGGGCTTCGCATTGCAGACTTTACGCGTTACAGCGTAGACAGTCATTTTCGTCACGTGGTGCATACACGTATAGATACGGATAGGTTCCTCTTTCTTCTTTCCTCAGCGCGTTATCAAACCGCTGAGGTATGTTCGTTGCGTGGCATGGTTGTTCCGGAACTGACATTTGTACTATAGAGACTTCTCTGTTCTAGGTTTGCCATGTCGCAGGTAGCGCGTTATCAAACCGCTGAGAGACTTCTCTGTTCTAGCGTCTACAGTTTCCTTTGGCAAGTTTATTTTTTCAGCAGACTTAGGACGTGTAATAGTACTTTGTGCTAAGTGCCGACATGTCGTGGTATGCCGAGCTTGCCGCAGCGGAATCTGAATATGCCGTAAGTATTTTGTGACTGCCTCGCAGCGCTTTCGCACACAGCTGTAATTGAGCTGAGTTTGAATAAAATCGAATACACAAACAATCAACCCAAACTGTCCTACCCTCACATTTATTCAACCTGCATAATGTCTACATCCTCCAACCCACCCTCTGGAAACAAAAAATCCATTGATGAGCGGTTTCAGAGGAATTGGAAGCAGATACTGGAGGAAATTGACTACTGTGCGTCGTCCGCCCCAATGAAATCGCGACCCAGCCGGGACCTAGACCATTGGCTGCAGGGCTGGAAATCAAATTTGGTTAGAGTTCATTTTTTTGAAGAAATTAAACGACTGACGCCTTGCAGGCTGACGTAAATCGCATGTTGGATGAGAGCAGCCAATTGGAATTGCACCCTGGAGACCGAGTCAACATCAACAAGTGCAAGACCCTTCAATGCGAGTTCGAAGGGGAGATAGAAGAACGCAAGAATAGGATGAAGTCAAAAGCAGACGAGAATATCCAGGCTGGACGGTCAGTGGAGAACGCAAGTGACCCCTCACAGGTAAATCATAGTGAATCGCGTGGAAGTTATACATATCAGTTTATAGGACAAGGGAGTCCCCGAGGTTGTTAGGTCCGCTAAAGCCAAGGGAAACGGAATTCCTCAGGACACTGAAATGTCCATTGACGGGTGTGACAGATGTGTAAGCAAGCAGCTGTCCTGCACGGGTGTCAAGGGGCAGGCTTGCCCTCGATGTGTTGAGAAGAAGAAGAACTGCAACTTTTCTAACAAAACGAGGAAGGTGAGCTTACCATGGAAACATTCTACCTGCCAAGGGTAAAAACCATGCAGGCCAAAAATATACCTCAAGAGCAGGCATCATCACGAAAACGCCAGTCCCCACCTTCCCAAGGCGCAGATCCTTCCTTCCCACAGCATAAACGCTGGAAAGGCACGCTTGCCAACGATCGTTCTCGACAGCCACAATCGTCTCCGGAGCCTTCTGCACTGGTATCTCCCTTCCCACCTTTCCAGAACAATCCACATCACTCGCTAGCACCCGTACCTGACGTCGAGCAGATTCCGGGGGCCACAGCCTCTGCCACACGTTCGGTTTGTTTGGCTCAAGCAGTGGCCAGCATTCGATTGGCAAATGCAGAAGTGATCAGCCTCCAACATGCCGCGACAAATATGGTCTCATATTTGGTGGAACTGGAGATGGCATTGAGGCTGCTCCAGAACGAGGCAAATGCTTCGAACGATTCTTTCACGGAAAATAAGCCGGAGTAAGGTGTCATATACTACCTTCAACGCTTCGGACAGCGGCCTGGGGTGCGCAGCGGATGTGCGGGTCGACAAGATGTCGCATCTCATGACTTACTTATGCATAGTGGCCACCCTCTAATACACGTCTTGTCATTTCATACCATATCTCTTGGTGGGCAGCAGATAACAGAATCTGTCCACCCTTGTCTTTGCTATGCATGTGCTCTCCCTCGTTGAGGGAGTACTTTATCTATCGCGTGAGCGGCCTCACATTATGGGCCTCGTCCAAATGCTCATTCTGTATCTACATGAGTTGCTGGTACCATTGCCTCAACAAGTTCAAATGCAAAGTTTATCATGTATGCTTACTTAAGTTCACTTTCTCTCGGTCCTTGAACGGTGCTATTAATGAGTTATTGTGCTGAGTATTCTCGCAGTGGTTGCCGAGGCAATACGTGCTAGGACAGATGTATAAGGCGATGGTGTGGAAGAACAAACCATGTACATGATGTGCTCATTCCCAACAAGGGCGTCGTGGTTTCCGTTGAAATAGAATGAGCCTCTATGTGAATAACATCGTCAGCGTAGACTCTACCGGTAGAATATCTGTGTATCAGTTCACGATCTCCCCCTCGATGTCATACTTTTTCCGAGCAAGGATCATAGCTACACCCCACTCAACATCGACCTCGGAGTCTGGGTTGACCATGTCACCGGCACCAACAGGAATTCGGCTAAGTACTAATTCCACTAAGGCTGTGGTCACACTTGGTCACATCACGTGACATGTGTCGAAACTGCATGAGGGCTACCTTATGCCATGCGGTGTAGTTGGGAGTGGTGCGACCGCACACCAAAATTGTCTGGTTCTCGGTACACGATATGAGGCAAGTTATGATTGCCAGGGCTCGGACACAGACCAGGAGACGAAATGCAAGCATACAACAACACGTGCAGTAGGGAAAACCTGAGTGCAAGGCTACAGCGGAGTCTAGGAGAGCAATGTCACTATCTGGCTTTTGAGTCTAGAGAATGTCTACGGATGTGGCTTGTGTGGGAATGAACATTAACTGGATGCTAGTTAACCTTCGAGACGCTAGACACTCTGTAATGCCGTGTCACTCTTCAAATTTGGGGGTATTTCTGGCAATGAAACACTCACGGCAAACTGCTGCGGCCCTCACCTCCATCGATGTTTATAACGACTACCTGGGTCCCCTGCAATGGCGTTGTCATTACGAAATAGGCAAAAGCGGGATACCTACATCGGCGAGACGACTCGTCGACTGCACAGTACCATATTTGATATCTCCGGCGGCGTTCCAAAAGAAAACTCGTGTACCATTCTAAGTCGTGGATGAGCAATCACAACACAACCAATGAGTGCGGCTTACTGGGTATGCGTTCAGAGCCAAAATATTCATGAAAGCGAACAAAGGTCGTTGTTGGGTTCATTCACGGGCGACTGGACATTTTATAACAAGTGGTAGGTATGACCGTGTACCATCTTCGATCATTCTCATCAGCGGCAGCCAATCGGTGATAGGAATGGGTCGACGGAAATGCCTAATTTGTGGGAGAAATCCTTGGCCACGGAGACCTTTTTGCAGGGTCGACTAATAGACTTTCAATATTGAATCGCGAAGCTGGAAAATGGTCAGCGAAGCGTAGCAATAGGAGTAATAGCCGAATTGATATTGATCAGGTGCTCCAGGGGACCTCGAGAGTGTAATATGCCAGCAGTGGCTCAGATGTTCACAGTGCAGGTAAGTGTATCTCGGATGCATCGTGCATGAGGCATGCAAATACGGGCAGGTTGCATACGTCATATTACCTTGCTTGACAAGGTTTCTGGCACCCCCGTAATTCGTGGGAATGTCCACCCCCTGTCTTACCGGTATTTGCCGTGTCGGGGTTTGAATTGAGCCTAGTGTCCTTCTCAGTAGCGAAGGCATGTAGCATACAGAGAACTTAGTCTACGCGTGGGAACGCAGTTAGTCCGTCCGTGGTTCTCTTCCTCGTAGCGTTCACTCGCGCCTCGAGATTCAGCTGAGACGCTCGCTTGATTTTCTTCCTTCTTTGCTCCCGCCCACCACTCCCGCTCACAGATCGGCCAAAGCTCCCAGTTTGCCCGATGCCTCGAGCTTGACGTGCACTCGAAGTTGACCTGTTCGGCGCCCAGCCCACCCTCACAGCTCAGCTCGCCGACTCGTGCCTGGTTTCGGGCCGGAAAACCTACCGGTTTTCACCCAAACTCACCCTACTCACTCCCTGCCGCTCGTCTTAGCACCCTCCCAGTACTGCCACTCCGTACTCCACCCCTAGCTAACGAAGTAAACGCGTAGATGGCCAACTAGTAAGTTCTAGTACCGCGATATCTGCAGATTCCACCCCTCGAGGAGACTATGGTTGTGGCGAGCACGATGCGCAATGCTCTCGCATTTGTTTTCTTTTCGGCTCTATTTCATCTTAGTCCGTTCAATCCTGTCGCTAGGGGTGATTGTCATTTCCCCGCTTCACTCGGAATTCGGATGTACGTGCTTTCAAGTTAAGAGTATCTCTCTGCCCTACACATATCCATTGAATTCTCATGACTCATGCCATCTCCTCTAACACACTAAGGACCAGTCTGAACTGTCGAGAGTCATGATGTACCAACTAGCCATTTCACTGACGGCTGCCTTTTGCACCTTCATTCATCCTTCGTTGAATCCTGTTAACCACCTTACACTAGTAGATTACCATCATCTCTAATACATCACTGTTGTGTTTCTTTCAAGTTAGACATAAGGGGGGGAAACAAACGTACGATGACATCGTCATTTTTGAGCTCAAAAGGCTCTGACTCGACGCCCTCCGGACTCAGACGCTCCCCTTGAAGTTGTAAGTGGAGTGTATAAGACGATCTCTGCAGGAGCCAGAGACTGCTACTTCCCCACAAACTGATAATAGAAATAATCCTTCGCCTAGGGCCGGCAGGTCCATCAAACATTAGCAATGACCTTTATTACCCTTATCGAACACTTCCCCCTCACAGTTTATCCATACTTTCAATTTTCCATTTAGCCTTCATCCCGTTTAAATGTGCGGCCCAATTTATCTGATCTTAAGAGTATTCCAGGACGCGTAAGCAGTCCTGGTATAGGTGACGATCAACAAGACCTCCCGTGACGCGCCGGCGGGCCGCGCTTGCCGTGTATCCCAAAAAAGTATCGAAAAAATAACAAAGAAATTAGTCATGCCCCCTGCACAGCATTTGTGGGAAGAGATATATCGGAGAAGGGTCTGATGTACATTGCCCATTCGTTCTCTCCTTGTCGCTAGCCAAGACGGTATAGACGTACATCGCATACTTGCCTGTACTGTAAGGTCAGTTCAGGAAATGAAATATATGACAACACCGCTGTGCACGCCGTTCCATTTGCAGGGGCTGTGTTACACCTAACAAAAACACGCTCTCGCACACGACAGCTGTTTTCCCTTCTCCATCCCTCCATGACGTTGCATCGCTGCATGCTACCCAATGAACTGTGGAACATTATCTTTGCTTTTCTGTCCCTGTGCGACGTAAACCGCCTCGCATCCGCTTCCAAAAACCTCTCCAGTGTAGCGCACGCATATATCACCTTCCGACGTCGAATGCTCACCAGACCATTTTTTGAGAAAGCAGAAAATCTCTACGATCTCTTAGCGGCCAACCACGCCGTAATATCGGGGTCGTGTGCTCTGCGACTTCTTCTACCAGAAAATGATGTCTGTTGGATGCCTGACGACCTCGACATATACGTCTGTGAGAGTAAAGTACAAGACCTCCTTCGCACTCTGATGGCCAGCAAATACAAGTTAACATCGCGAACGGCAGCCAACGATGCCCCATACACATCATCCCACATACAGTCCGTTTGCACTCTACATCACAATTCGTCCCGAATCGATGTCATCGTCTCCAACTCATCAACCGCCATTTCCCCCATCTTCCAGTTTCACAGCACAGTGCTCATGAACTTCGTAACCGCGCATTCCGTCTTCTGCGCCTACCCTGAAATGACGACGAATCAACTATCCCTAATTAACCCCTTCGTCGTCTTCTGCCAACCACTGCGCCGATCCACCCTCGACGCCCTCCTCAAATATTCCACACGGAATATTCAATATATCACATGTCAACAACTGCACGACGATTGCCAATGCTGCAAAGACCTCATCCGCAGTACTGACGATGAATCCTGCATGTGGCTTACCTGTCCTCCGCAACCAAATCCCCTTTCCGACCAAGAAACCTTCCCCTGCGTAGTGAAATGGCGCCTCGGAGGATTCGTTTGCCATAAATTACCTCCTTATGCCCCCCCTTGCGTCGTCACAGAGCCGGGTAACCAGTAAGTTTCAATAACATCCCCATACACGAACCTATACACCCCCTCCCAGCTAATGAAATTGTGTTCTGTACATCGTTTGAACTAGTTTTGTATCTACAGCCATCTTTCGTTTCCCATTCTGTTCTGTCCCACGTATCAAGTAATTGTGTAATCTACTTCCTTACTACACCCCACCGCGTCCTGGGATGCCCGGAGGGCCGTGGTATTTACCATCTATATGATTTGTAATGCACGTACGAGTACCAGGCCTACTACTGAATCCGCCGAGTTGGAGTTTGTACCAGGACGCGTGACTACCTGGCTGCCGAATGCATGGCGCAGGATAGTATATATTTCCTTCCGGATCGTCTCGCGCGGTCGCATTCTCCCTCCCGTTCGTTTGCCATGTCTGCTGCCATAGTGTTAGTACATATGCTACAACTCACTCTACGGACCCCTGGGCACCGCGTCTTAGTAGTAGTCTACTTGTTGCGGTATATAAATATAGAAGTTCTCTCTCTCTCTAATTTACTACGTCGTAAACTGTCGTAACTCTCACTCCGTGACTTACTACCGTATGTATACTACATCGTCTACAGAGTAAAAACGGGGATGCCCATGTATGTGGGCCCGACCGTTGCTGTGTCGGTCAATGCAACATGCCCGAAGCCTTCGTGAACCGGTCATGTGCGATCATCGACACGTTTTGCGACCGGGTGCAACCGGCTAGCCTACTGACCGGTCGGGTACCGGTCTTGGACGGTAAGACCACCAAAGTTTGGCTCACATCGTAATTATTACAGTGCGTGCCATAAGACTGCATGTTGCAGATACATTTTTGAACTCGAGACGTGGCACCTGGAGCGGAAGGTGTGCCGGAATGATTTTGGTACCATTTCAAAGCTAGTGGAAAGGTGTATGGCGACGATGTTGGTATCATTCAGAAGCTATGAATGAGTAGGTATGATCCTGTAAAAAGCGAGACGCGCAGTTCAAAAGCAGGAGAGATACAACATACCTGGTGCCGGACACAGCATCAAACAAAATATGGAATAACTCGTGAACGGCAAGGTGTGGTGATGGGGCTGGTATCATTTGGAGGCTATGGCTGAGTAGTATGACCCTGCAAAATCGTGAGATGCACGGTGGAGTATTACAGTGGTCTCCGGATCGTATGATGATGCTGTGCATCTCTCTGTCCATTGATACCTCTGCGCGACTGCTCGCTCAACGGTCCTGACTCTATGTGAGCCCTTCCAGAAATGATGTCATCCACTGCACTCTTCGAACTACAATTCCTCTCCGTTCTTCATCTGTCTCCCCTTCATCTGCTTGGTTCGCCCTGTATTCCCCTTTTTTGCCTACTGCTGATTCCCCTACCCCTACATTCATATCCATGAGCCAGGATGGTATGTTGTTGTGAGGACACCATTAAAGTCACTCTCCTGGTGCCTCCCCTGTGGGTTGGCCCTAAACCTGGGCAACTACCCTGTACTTTTGCTCAAGAATTTCCTGTCCTTCATATAGCACACACCCCATAGATTTCCACCTTCAGTTAGCTACCCACTTATGTCTATACTTGAATGCACTTGCATTTTGCCCATAAGTTTCGGTACAAAAAGGCATGAAGTTTTGGCACGGCGGGTACAAAAAATGCGGCGGGTACAAACAATGCAGCATGGTACAAAAAAAAGGGCGGCAGAAAAAAAAGCGGTGGAATAAATGTGCAGATTTGGCGCCATACAGATCACATGTCTGGCAGGAACCGTGTGTCTTCTATGATCTTCGTGACATCTGATGGAGCATGGGCCAATTTGGTCAGTAATCTTTCACGGCGCTTAACTGGGTATGTTCTTACCTCCACCATAGCAACGGCTCTCCTCAGAATCTCCCGGTAAAACCGCCGTTGTTGTGTATGGGTGGTCGTAAAACGTGTCAAAGATAGTTTCACAATCCTCCACCACACTCTTCAGAGTGTCACCGTTGAGGGTTTGTACGTTCCAACGACAGCTCTTGCCTTCCCAGGCCTCCCCGAACCGTTCCTGTACATATTGCCAATCTTTACCCCTCATCAGCAGCTGGTCGTTGTTGTATACAAAGGGCAGCTACGTACCGAATTGCTCTTCTGACAATATGTCCCCAGCCCACAAGTTCGTTGTGGGATTCTTCTTCTGCCATATAATCAGCGCGGATGGTTCGTGTCGACCCACGTAAAACTCCTCATGCATGTACGCCTCGAAATATTTGACTCGACCGGGGGGAGTAGAATTTGTCGCGGTGGCAAGGCGCTGCCGGATCCAGTGGAAAACAGAGTTAAGATGCACTGCGTTGCACCGGACGCTATTGGCGACGTGGTCCGAGAAAGAGTCCAAGATGTTGTCGTTCAGCAGTTTATGGTATATTCCTCTTCGCCACAGGAAGCGGCGGATAAGCTCCCAATAGTGCATTGGGGCAGTGGTGACTACCGTAGATGTCATGATGTCAATTATCTCTACATGGTCTCCAGAAATATTTGCCACCAGGTTGAGTTGTAGGAAACGCTGAATAGCAAGCGGAGAGGCGCCACCGAAAGGAAACAGGGAACCAATTGGGAAATCCGACTCGTCCGCGTCAACTTCCAATGGTGCCCAGTGGGAAGAAGATTCAAGAAGAGATTGTTGGCCTGCCATCGTGCTTCGTGGAGGGAGGGAGGCAGAACTTGAAGCTTAGCTTGAAGGATCACCCCACTTTTATACAGGTTATGTAACCATTTCTTTCGGAGTGACTCGGAAAGGACTAGCTCAAAACTGAGCCATCCGCATATAGTAGTCACGCTTAGTCACAACCCATGGGGTACTTTGTCTTGAGACTACAGTCTCGACAAGCCAAACGTTTCACGTGACGATCGCGGTATGACCAATCGAGGTCGTACGTGGTCAAAAGGAATAAGACAGGCCCGATGACGGGCAAATGACGTATATTGCGGGAGTGAGGACGAACACAGTACGTGCCCGCCCTCACGAGAAAAGATATCAAATACTACGAACGTATAAAAGGTAGCTACCACCAACGAGATCATCATGAGACGAGACCGCCACTCGTCGCCCCGCACAGACGCACGATCGCTGAGTCCAGAGATATCAGCGTCCGTCTTCGAGCACCTAGCTTCTGCTTAAGTAAAATCGTGCTTACGCTACTGTGCTCACCAGACTTTGCACTGCACATGGATCCTGCGGGAGTTTAATCCCAGCAGGCATTTTTGACGATACCGAGCTCAAGTCCAACCTCCGCACAATAGTGTCCAAAGTCCTTGCGGGCATCCGCTCGCAATTGAAGACGCAGGTGTGTATAAGTGATTGGCTACCTCGCAAAATATGACGTCTAACAAAATGGCTAAGCTAATATCGTCCATTGCCAAAAAAACATGTATTGTTGACGTTATGAAGTCGTTGGCACGCGTCAGTTCCAGAATGGAGAGGGAGGCCGCACACTGGAACAGAATGGCCTTTCTTGTGAGTGGACTCGTATGAAATTGCACAGACCGCTGACTGCGCGATATTTGCCTCTACTTCAGCGCCGTTGCCTCCGTATCTTCCTCATTGGTACCGGTGATCTCAAACGTATACCACTCGATGTTTGTTTCACACCCCGCCTCATTCCCATGCTCACGGCGGACATGCAAAGGAAAGTTGAACGGGGGCTCAGCATCAATATCAAAGACATGGATGGAGGTGTTGCCGAAGAAAGTACTCCAGAGGGAGCTTCCGAATCCGCCCGCAATGACGACTCTTGTGCTGACCTGGACTTGACGGAAGACCCGGGAACATCTGGCGGTTCCGACGGCGATGGCGATGATATCCTCGATGTTGACGACGATGATGAGATCGACGAGCTCGGCGAGGAAGATTCTGGGTTCGGATTGGAGGGTAAGCCTGCGCGTTTCTGCAGCAGCAAGTTCTGGAATTACGTCGACTACATGCTCACTCTCATGTACGTAAACCATTTTGACTACAGTCAGTCAGAGAACTTATTCTCCGTAGTATTATGATACAGATTTTCCAAGATGACCTTCTCGATTGTCCCGGTCGTAGGAAAGTGACGAAGCTGACGACTGTGAACCCGCCATGGCAAACCACCATCCAGCACGGGTTAATGTGGTAGATATACAGCTTTAATATCATGCTTGTTGCTCTCGTGCAGTCAAAGTATTATCTCAATACAGCCCCTGATTTTGAATTCATGTGGATGAGAGTTCTATGGGGTCACATGATAAGTGGGATGTTGGTAGAAAGCATACGTGCAGTATTTCTAATATTATGTTGCCTATACCGGCGAGATTATGCAGCCTTATATCTTCAGAAGTATCCAATTCATACCTGGGCATACAACAAAATCATGTGTCAATATATTGTGCCAAACATGTGTTGTACATCCTCATTCCATATGTCCCAGTATTCCGTGCCGCATATCTAACCATCTAGATGTAATATATGGTGTGCACGCACAGAGAGCGTGCGTTCTATATTTGTTGCTGACTATTTAACCAAGAATGTCAGCACAATCTCTCAATCTTCCAACGATGTTCGTGGGATATACCGACCATGGTATCCTTGGCATAAATTTCAGAATTGTTCCTTACGTCTGTGCCTGAAAGTAATACATTGACAATATTGGCTGAATATCCACTAAAAAAAATATTGAGTGTATGTTGCTGGCGAACTGGCGTGTAAACGAGGGCTTTCCATCCACTAGCGGCTCAAGCAGTCCTTGGTGAACGTCATGCACCGGTTCGAAACAAGGGGTGCACATTCATTTCTCCAGTTTTTTGAGGGGTAGGGCTGTTATCCGGACCTGTTGAGATGTCCAGGAACACAAGCTGATTGGTGGCGATTTGTGAGACGTCCCATCCATCTGCACCAACTAGGATCGTAGGAGAGTGTGTTAGTGATGGAGAAATGTTGCCTGTGGCATGCGAATATCCAAGGCTGCGGTGCTGTGCGACGGACAGCCTTTGGAATGTTCGGCAACACGGTTGTCAATATCCGTTAGAGGGCAATTTAATGGCCTCTCAGAAGAATTGTTTAAGGGTCTCTTCCCGACGTCGACTGAGAAAAATACACAAACTACCTAGGGCATTATAAGACAAACAAGTAACTGAAAAAGGGGGAAAGAAAGAGATAGAAGTTCAGGGAATACGGTAAGTAAATTCCGAGGTGTTACGGTTCGCCATTCGTTAGATGTTGATTGTTATGAATGGTCCGGATCAATGTCACTGGTAATACCTCTCCAAAGGAAGTACTACACATACTCCATCCGAGTCCCCAATCCAGTTCGATTTATGATTTAACGACATATCAAGTCATGCAATATACACCTTACGTACAGATAAAGTGCCATGAATGACTCCTTTTCATCCGCCTGTGTTGGTAGCGGGGTTCTGCAGCGCTGTGGGATGGAGTAGGCACAACTGTTTCCATTTGGCATCAATATGGTATGGATCAGCGAAGAAAAAAAGAACAGTTTGGAATTTCAAGCGATTGGGACATAAGATGTCATATGAATCCGAAAGGGTATTCAGCCCGAAATCCGCGTGCATCCCGTACCGAGTGGTTGGACCACCCTATTATAAAAACTCTTCATGTGCCTTGGGCCTATTTGAAATAAAAGAAGAGAGAAATATCAGCATTCCTGTACTAATAATGGGGATGATGAGGCTGAAGTTTACTCTACCATGTTCGGTCGTGGAAGGGAGGAAGACAACCAGGGTCGTGCATTGGTCGTAGCTCATGCAGATCGGTGTGTTCCTTGTATGAAAGGTGTAGACTACGACTCATGAACTATAAATGTTTATATGTCGGGGACTGTGGTGTGCGTCTGCCTTCAGGCGGCGTGACCGCTCCTGCTTTTACCTTATTAGGAAGTTGTATTCTACACGAACCGCGGACGAACCGCGGACGAACCAACACCCCAAGCCAATTCGAGCGTCTTCGGCATCGGAAATAGGTTCCTAAAATATTCCAGCTCCAGATTTCTCTACTATCGAATACTATGCCCTACCACACGTCCGTGGTTCACCTAGATTGCGGCAGTCACAGAATGTCACAGAACATCACACATGTCACAGGCATGCATTCGAAGTCCGATGGCACAGGACGTGCGACTACTTCCTGTGACACTTGTGTGACTGCCGACTTCTGGGACTGCCGAATGCATGGTACTGTACAGGATATAATTTATAGGTAGACAAGGACTAACTAGATGGTCCTCCGAATGGGTGGGGTGTCGTATGTGCTTGAGATTCATCAAGTGTGGGAATCAAGTAGGTACAGTACCATGATATGTAGATGGATCCATGTTCTTCTCCGGAGGGGGATCGCCACACTGTAGTTGAAGACGAGCCACGAGCCATGGGTGCTCATTCACAGCAGCTTCCTGAGCAGGACTGAGGTTCTGCTTCATCTTGGAAGAAACACGACATGACTGGCGGCAGCATTGGGCAGTCTTGTAAGTGCCCTCAGCTAGGTCGTCAATGGCGAGACGCATGCAGGTCTCGTACTCCGGAATCGACACAATGGTCACGGGTTACGCATTCCTACAGAAAGTCCAAGCGTGGACTCTAGTAATCTGATACGTCCTCACTGCGCCGATTGGAACCGTACATCTCGTACTCGACCAGCCACCGCCAGCGACCGCAGCGTGAGGCAACCAGGATAGGGAACAGTCAGCCACAGCGCACTTTTGAGGTTCAAGCTCCGCTTCGGCACATTTTCGGCATGTGACGACAAGCGTGATTTCAGTGACAGACAGTCCCAAACTAGCAAAAAAAAACACCAATCCCCACAACCTCTCTATCAATTTTCAAGTTGGAACAGATAGATTATGTGTGTAAACCATGGTATACGAAGTTTGAAGGGAAGGAGTTGAGAAATGAGTGCTGTAGAATAAAAATGCCGAAATCTAGGTGGATCACGGACGTGTGGTAGGGCATAGTATTGGTCTTTGTCGGGTTATATCAAAAGGGCCTCTTAAAGTTAATTATCTATAGGCTCAGCAACAGCGGAGTCTGTTCGCCCCTGGTGATGGTACTGCATTCCATTTAATATTGGGGGTTGAAGAAACCTTGCGAGTGAGGTGGATCGACTCAAAGATGCCTAAGATTAACACTGGAAAAACCGTAAACTACTCTCCCAGCCGGCAGACTTATGTATCAATCCTGAGTTTACACCCCTACCAAGAATGTGAGATCCTCCAAAGAACCTGGGTCATTCCATAGGCCCTTCCGCATCTCCTTCCATGGATCATTGATGTGCCATTTCTTCATAACCTTGTTCATGATCATCAGGGCTCTAGCACGTTCTCCACCCAGCTCTCTGGCCAGTGCATCCTTCGCCTTCAAGCACACATCTTCTTTGTAATCATCAATGGAAAATGATCGAGGGTTCGTCGACACTATCGATGCCAGTGCAATTATGGATCGTTTTGGAAATTGAGCTGTGGGCAAGTCAGATACACAGGGCGGGACTTGTTCCCTTCACTCACGACGTTCCAGGACCAGAACTGGGAGTGCGATCGCCATCCTGTACACCTTCCTGAGCGTACCAGGGTGCAATGAGTTTGTCGCATGCTGGTGCTCGCCCTTGTGGTCCAATCCAAAGTCAAACGTCAGTGCCATCTCCGTTAGATGCAGGGTCTCATATGTCAGAAAATGTCCCCCCGACATGACCGTGTGGACTGGAGTGTAAACCATGTGGTTAGCGCCGGGCGGTTGGATCCTACTGTGAGTCAGTTTGTTTCAAAGTAAACTCCAAAGGACTGAAACAAGATTTGAACCTACAGTACAGCACCCTTCTCAAGTAGCACCGTACCGACGATGACATTTTTGTCGTAGGTTTCCGTAGCCATGGGATGTTTGTAGTAATTTCTCCACCTGGCAGATACATCCTGACTGTCAAACTCATCAACGTTATCCAGGTGTATGTAACCCCAGAGTTTGGCACCAGCTCGGACGTAGCTGTAGGTGAGGAAACCTGTAGCGTCGTGGTGAGGATAGGTTAAGAAACCACCGTGGGTAATTATGTCCCAGGCGCATGACCGCCAAGTGTCGCAGTGCATCAGCTGTGGTCCATTCAAACCTGAGCAGTCGCCTTTTGTCGACTCCCCTTTTGTAGAGACATATGCCTCGGTTCCCGTGATTATCAGGGCCGATCGGTCGTCCAGAATGCCTCTGCAGAGGGATGCTCAGTAGAGTACTTACAATACAAACTATGCCACTGGCTGACCTGAGGAAGTGCGGAACTTCTGGGACAAGGGTGGGAAGGTCCAGGCAATTTGAACAACTGTTTGCATCAGTCGATGCACGCACAAAATCCTGAAGCGTGCCCTCGACGATATAATCCCCGTACGAGCGTGACGACGGTGACCGCTCGAATGTACGGGCACGTATGTTTGCATCTGTCATATCTTCAGCAACATACTCTGCTAGTGGAGTATGTGATCACCTTGCCACTTGATTGTCTGGGAAAGCAGTGGTCGGATTTCTGCGATGTCCTTCATGTTGAATTCCATTGCTCGTTCAGGTTCCCATCCATGCAAAAGAACCGCAGTGCCTCGCGCTAAAGTTTGCCGAATCTTATGGTGCAATACCTTCAGAGGCTGCCCATGCAGTGTGAGATCTATTAGCATCGGATAGTGGTGGTTTATTTCAGAGGCCTTTAGTGATCGTGACATGAATGCTGTCACTTCCGCATCCTGCGTGATGTTGAGTATGAAGATTCCGATTCATGGATGGGGCACACCTTCCGACATGTCCGTGGAACGAGGGAGACCACATGGTGAGCATTCCAACTAAGCCATCCAGCGGTAGTGGGTGGAGGTAGTTGAGAAGCTGTCAAAAGACGCCTGTAACCTGAAATCAAACGCGGTTGTTGACGTAGATTAAAACCAATAAAATCAATATGTTTTCACCTCCTTTTTCCTCTCGATGATGCCCCACATAAATGTCCATCTCCTGAGAGCCAGTGTAAGTTTCCAGATCCTCCGTTACAGCGTCGGTCTCTTTGGCCTTGCCCTTGTCGAGTCGTTCGATAGTTTTGCGGGAAACCGAGAGAATCAAACCCTGTCCGTGCGTTCCCATCTTAGACGATGAGATTACTATCATATAATGTGACTTCGCCTTCGTCTGGGCGGTTCCGGCGCGTCCGCGTTTCCGTGGGCGGGGCGTCGATGAGTCGGGACCCCCCAGTCCACTGTCCCTGGCGATAAGGTATGCTAGTGTACTAGTATCCGCTAGGGCACCTTCGGAAACCTGCCGGAATTCTTCCTCAGAAGCCACATACTTCAGGCCCTGGGAGTTACAAGGCGCAGGGTAAGCAACCACACCCATAAAGGACACCGGCGTTGGTCTCCTCGGGTCCCAATTGGTCCACCCTGAGTCGGTGTAGACCGATATCGAATGCTGCGAGTGGGTTTCGGACAATGAGACGTACACGTCACCGTCGTAGAACGGAATTGTCTGAGCTGATACGGGGTCAGCACTGATAATAACATCGTAACCGACGCTGTGGGTGCAGTTGGAAAGAGTAGCGGTTTTTGCGCAGGTAATCATGATGAATGGAAACTAGGGGGGCGACTGGATGCAGCGGTATACAACAGTCGTTGTGGGTGAGATGTCGGAAGCATTGCTAGTAGTACTGATTAGTCTATTATGTAAATCTACGGCTCACACTGCAAGAGTTCGGCGATTACCTGGCAGGACGATATCGAGCATTTGTGGTAGTGATATGATAGCTAGTTACTGCAGGATATTTCCAAGGAATGTACAGTTGGTCTGCATAAATACACTCGGATGTATTGGTTGAGAATCCAGTGGTGACCTTCTTGAAATGAATTTGTAGGCTACCTCAGTGGCAAACTACAAGAGCTATATAATTTTGAATACTGTCGATTAACGTTCCTTCCCTCCGTAGGCTGCTGAGGGAACCATAGAAGTGCACAGGTTGTGCGCTCTAGTGTGATTTACCTTGTCTCTGCAAACCCAATAATCGTGAGAACGAGTTACCGGCAAATGCCATGTGTTACATGGAAAATTCTTTCCTACCATGCCGGCGATTATCCTTCCCGTTGCGATAATGTTATTACAAGCCACCATGCCCCAGGCTGATTATCCCCTAGCGTTTCCCCCATGGTACGATATGCCTTCCCCTGTAGTCCACACACCATTCGTAATGCGAAAGTTTGAGGTTGAGTTTGGCATTTTGGCGCGGATGGCTAAGGCGCCGATTGAAAGTTAAAACTCCGATCCCCACCCAAAAAGGCAATCGCTTAACTAATCCTCGCGCGCACACAACTCGGAAAATTTGCAGTAGCAGTGCAGCACTGCCGCTCCAAAAAAGGCAGTTGCTTAGCTAATCATTGCTCGCACACAACTAAGTCAAGATGTAGCCACATTTTGTTATCTGCTTATCAAATGAGAGATATAAGGCCACCCATGCAACACAGCAACTGATAACCACATACCCCCATCATGCCTAAGGTATCTGAGCGTCAGGAGCTGTTGGACATCCTTCAGCAAGCTAGAGAGCACTTTGGCTTGCTGCAATACCTAGATATCCTTCATGTAGCATTGCAGGAGGCTGAATCTTCTGACTCTGAAGGTTCAAGGGATGGCTCAGATGGCAGCACTGGTACCCCTTCCTCCCCATCTTCTGGAGTCTCATCCTCAAACACCTCATCTGAACTGATGGAGCATGTCTTATGCAGTACTATTGCTTTCTCTGGCTTCAGTGATGCTATTGCTGCACTCCAAGATGAAGTTGAGAAGACCCGTGTCCTCAATAACCGACCAAGACCAAGCCGCTCCCCCCAACTCCACCTCCTTGATGAGTGGAAAATGGATCACCCGCATCTCTTTCAGCGCAAACTCAGGGTTTCCCCAGATGTCTTTTCTTCCATAGTGGACAAGATTGAGGCACATCCTATTTTCCACAACAATTCTAATAACCCCCAGCTCCCTGTCCCAATCCAGCTGGCCATTTTTCTGAATGCTGCTGGGCATTATGGCAATGCCGCTACTTCCCAGGACATGGCTGAGTGGGCTGGTGTCTCTGTTGGGACTGTCCACAACTGCTACAAGAGGGTGATGGTTGCTATTCTGCACCATCATGACGAAATGATTCACTTCAACCCAGAAAATCTGGAGGACAGGAGGGAGAAGGAGATGGCGAAAAGATATGTGGAAGAGAGAACATGTCCTCAGTGGAGAGGGGGATTTTTGTGTGTAGATGGAACACCCTTCAATCTCTTTCAGAAGCCTGGGTTGCATGGAGAAGGATTTTTTGACAGAAAATCCAATTATTCACTTTCCAATCAGGTAAGCATTTACAACTCAGTGACCATATATATTCACTTGCATTTAAGGTCATCATCTTCCCCCACAATCTTCGCATTGTGGATTATGTTATTGGAGTTCCTGGAAGTCTCCATGATGCCAGTGCCTTCCAGCATACCCAATGTGCCCGGTCACCTGAAAGGTTCTTTGGTCAAAATGAGTGGCTCTGGGCTGATTCAGCATATGGGTGTCAGAAGTGGTGCATCGTTCCATTCAAAAGACCTGCTTCAGGTCACTTGACCAGGGTTCAGAAGACTTTCAATTATCATTTGTCAAAGGTATGTGAAGTTTTTTTTACATCTAGTGCTTACACACTGATTGGCTGGCAAGATACGTGTTCGATCTGAGCACTTCTATGGTTCTCTCAAAGGGCGTTTCCAATCCCTGAGAGAACTCCGAATTCAAATACAAACCCCAGAGGACTTGGAATATTGCAATGCATGGGTTAGAACTTGCTTGGTTCTCCACAACATGATTATTTCCATTGAGGAGGACCTTGGGTTAACACCATCAGCTGAAGGATTTGCTGAAGGATTTGCTCCCTCTGAGGATGATGATGAGGGTGAGGATGAGGGTGAAGATGCAAATAACCAAGGCAATTATATTGGATCAGAGGGCCAGGTGTTCAGAGATCAGCTTCTAATCCATTTACTTCAGCACTTAGAATTGTAACATGAACACTTGTGCATGTAATTATGTATCAATTGTATGTTCTACCTTGATTTTGTTCTCTCAGAGCTTATTAAAAGACCAATACCATGGACATAACACTTTGTATTCACACTAGTATGTACTCATGTGTGAACAAGTATGGGGGGAAGGGGGGGGACACACTACATAACTGGGGG
>JANFAB010000351.1:0-28109 GCA_024613165.1 Pisolithus albus | reverse complement strand
GCTAGCGTCTGAGACCTACTCCATTTTTGTACCCCTGCCCTTTTTTTTGTACTTTCCTCTTTTTTGTACTTGCCATGTTTTTGTACCTGCCGTTTTTTTTTGCAATGAGTATGAGGGAGTGCCCAAAACGTCCTGAAACTCACCTCCAAGGAAGACATGGTGTTTGAACCAATCACACATCGAACACCTTTAAAAGGCATGTAAAATTTGTTCCATCGCACTTCATGGTGTTCGAACACGATCGAACTAGGTTTTACATGCACAATACCATGTTCGAACATGTTCGAACTCCATGGACTGTGATTTACCAACGTCCAAATGTGCTTTAAATGTGTACGAACACGATCGAACACGGTTTGACATGCCCAATACCATGCTCAATCGCAGTCGAACACCTGACACAAGAGCTTTTAGGAGATTTGGGACAGGTTCTAATGGAACACGAAATGCTGATCCTGTACTACAAATATAATCTTCGAATATTACATTATCAATAAGTTTAACCCCCGTGGGTCGTGAGAGGGGGCGATCGCCGATAGTCTAAGGGTAGTTCGTGTATTTCGGTACGGTCTGTAGTCTCGCAATTGTCAGTAGTCTCGCTGTTGTTGGTACTCTCGGTACTCTCAGTGTCGTCGCTCCTTTCGCTAAGTGCCACGTGAATTCCTTTTTTGATCAACACAAGCCATGTGGCTTCGTGTGCCCACAACCGGTGCTGGCAGCCACAAGCTGTGTCCCCCTCCCTCCCCAGCTCCCAGTCCCTCCACTCCAGTGGAATACCGGCTGGTTGGTCTACTACTGTCAATTCACTATCATATGGACAAAAATATTGTGTCATCTGTGAGTGTCTGCTCTGATCTGGGCTACACATTACTGATAAGAGATCTCATGCACTGATAAGGCCCATATTTCGCATTTTTGACTGTTTTCTGACAGTCCTTTGGCTTCTGGTAGGCCCATGGACATTTGATCATGCTCAAGGGGGCACTGATTGCATCCCATGGCCATCTGGACCTGCATTTCCTCCACTTTTTAGAATTTTGTTCGCATTTTTCGAATTTTTGACCCCTTTACTGGTCACATTCTCTGGCCAGGCTTCCTTGTAAGTCACCTATACCTGCCAATGGTCAATCCCATCCATTTCTGATATTTTTTCATATGAATTTCTCATCACTCTGGTATATTTCCTAGGTTTTGTTTGCATGTTTTGCATTTTTGACCCCTTCTTTGGTCACATTTCTGGCCTGGGTGCCTGGTAAAGTCTTTTCCCACTCATCATTGATACCCTTTCACCTATTTTCTCTCACCACTTTAGTTTTTTTACATGTCTTTTGTGTTATTGGCAGATACCTGTGTCCAGGTTATCAGTTGTAAGTCAATGTCACTCTATTGCAGATGAACACTCACATGTGATGTAGGTCTGGGGTTGGCATTGTTGGGATTTGGGTTGCCTTTGATACTTGCTTTGTGCTGGGTAGTAGAGTGAACACTGTATACCAAGACAAGGGTGGCATGAAGTCCCTACTACTGGCTTCATAGATTCATCTCTACATGTCATCTGGTTGCTGAGGCCCTCACTGAGGCTGGGACCCTCCTCTCACAGGGACATCATTTTACGTCTGCAGGGTGGGGGCCTACGTCGCATCAGCAACCTCCATCCCTCTAACCTTCCACTCCACTATGTCCTGTTGTTCCCCCATGGACAGGAAGGATGGCATCTGGATATTCCTTTGCAGGCAGCTGGTGGTGGCAATCATCGTTCCAAGAAGGTCACTCAGACACTGTGGTATGCATATCGTCTCCACATTCGTCCTCCTCAGGTGGAGCCAGCCACTCTCTCAAGGCTGGGAGACTTTTCCAACAGCTGGTCTGTGATGGTGGGCTTCCATTGAGCAGTGCAACCTTACCTGGGTGGCCAACAATTCAGACCAAGCTCAGAGCAGAGTTATATAGGGGTTTGCAGGATCGTCTGCTCAAGTCCTGATCAAGATCTGGGTAGGGTTGGTCGTGTCATCCTCCCTTCCGCTCATAAGGGGGGTCCTCACTACATGAACCAGGTGCTTCAGGACTCTCTGGCCATCTGTAGAGAGTACAAGAAGCCTGACTTATTCCTCACCATGACTGCAAATGGGAGTTGGCCTGAGATACCTGAGAATCTCTTCCCAGGTATGTTTGGATTTTTTTCTGGCTACCATTGACTCACCATCATGACACAGGGCAGTCACCAGTTGACAGACCTGACTTGGTCACCTGTGTTTTCCATGCCAAGCAGCAAGCTTTCCTGAAGATGGTCAGGGATGGTTACTTTGGAGAGGTGGCTGGGTTTGTCTACATAATTGAGTAAAAATTGAAGGTGCTGTAACCATTCTGCAGGTTGACCAACACCATGTTGTATTTGTTCTTCCCCAATGACCTACCTACTCACACAGAGTAAGGGGGAAAAGTTGATCTATCTGCAAAGCAACATAAGGGGGAAACTGAAGTGGAGCTTTCAATATAGTTGAAGACACTGTCACCATTCTGCAGGTTGACCATCCCCATGTCATATTTGTTCTTCCCCAATGACCCACCTACTCACACAGAGTAAGGGGGAAAAGGCGATCTACCTGTGAAGCAGCATAAGGGGGAAACTGAAGTGGAGCTTTCAATATAGTTGAAGACACTGTCACCATTCTGCAGGTTGACCATCCCCATGTCATATTTGTTCTTCCCCAATGACCCACCTACTCACACAGAGTAAGGGGAAAAAGGTGATCTACCTGTGAAGCAGCATAAGGGGGAAAGGCGATCTACCTGTGAAGCAGCATAAGGGGAAACTGAAGTGAAGCTTTCAATATAATTGAAGACACTGTGAGCATTCTGCAGATTGACCATCACCATGTCATATTTGTTTCTGGCGCCATCAGCTCTTCATGGGCATGAAGGAGTGAAGTGGCAAGCTGGCCCTGGCTGTGGGCTTGTGCAGACACACTCAATGTTACATCCATTACATGGATGGGATGATTGAAGGTCTCTGCATTGAAAGATGAAGACCTTGACCCACCTACTCACACAGAGTAAGGGGAAAAAGTTGATCTAGCTGCAAAGCAACATAAGGGGGAAACTGAGGTGGAGCTTTCAATATAGTTGAAGACACTGTGAGCATTCTGCAGGTTGACCATCCCCATGTCATATTTGTTCTTCCCCAATGACCCACCTACTCACACAGAGTAAGGGGGAAAAGGCGATCTACCTGTGAAGCAGCATAAGGGGGAAACTGAAGTGGAGCTTTCAATATAATTGAAGACACTGTGAGCATTCTGCAGATTGACCATCACCATGTCATATTTGTTCTTCCCCAATGACCCACCTACTTGCCATGAGATATGACACATCAATCTTATCAGGTACAACACCTTGCCCCCTGCTGGAGGAAAGTTCATTGTACATGTGTTGAACACTGACTACCATACATTGGCCTGTCAGCCTTTTGACAGTCTGAGCCACTATTATGAGCACATGAGGTGCTTCCTCTGGCGCCATCAGCTCTTCATGGGCATGGTGGAGTGAAGTGGCAAGCTTGCTGGCTTGTGCAGACACACTCAATGTTACATCCATTACATGGATGGGATGATCAAAGGTCTCTTCATTGAAAGACAAAGACCACGACTCAAGCATGATTGGCAGTCAAGCCTCTTTGACCTATACCTTGTAGTGGACTACAAGGTCAGTGGGAATGAGTATCACCAAGGTATGCAGTGGACATTGCATAATCCTGGCCGAATTCTGGAGGTAATTGATGCCACCACTCTGGGTAACTTTCACTCAGTCTAAATGTTCTGCTTTGACTATAGTGACTATAGTGCTTTTACAGACTGGGAGACCTTCTATGCTGCTGCAGATGATAGTGATCCAGTCTGGAGTGGTTTATCCTATCAGTGTGACATCACCAATGTAGGAAATGGTGACTGGCAACTCTTCGCTGATGTGGTTGTGAAATATCTTGGTTTTGCCATCCCAGGGGTCAAATGTGAGTGATTCCACTTATATTGACTATCTGTTCATGTCACCTACTGCAATGCAGTGGAGAAAGGTTCAAGACTGTGTCAAGGAAGATGTCTTCAAAAGAGAGTGTGTGGAAGTGCTGCTGGATCTGGGGGTGGGGGGGTAGTGTTATCTTTGTATGCATTATGATTGGCACACCACCTTTGCTGAATTGTTTACATCCTATAGCTGTCCTTGTTATTTTCACCATTGAAACCTCGCAGGCAGTGCTACAACAAAGGCTTTCCATCCAAGCACCTCATGTGCTCATAATAGTGGCTCAGACTGTCAAAAGGCTGACAGGCCAATGTATGGCAGTCAGTGTTCAACACATGTACAATGAACTTTCCTCCAGCAAGGGGCAAGGTGTTGTACCTGATAAGATTGATGTGTCATATCTCATGGAAAGTAGGTGGGTCATTGGGGAAGAACAAATACAACATGGTGATGGTCAATCTGCAGAATGCTCACAGTGTCTTCAATTATATTGAAAGCTCCACTTCAGTTTCCCCCTTATGCTGCTTCACAGGTAGATCGCCTTTTCCCCCTTACTCTGTGTGAGTAGGTGGGTCATTGGGGAAGAACAATATGACATGGTGTTGGTCAACCTGCAGAATGCTCACAGTGTCTTCAACTATATTGAAAGCTCCACCTCAGTTTCCCCCTTATGTTGCTTTGCAGCTAGATCAACTTTTTCCCCTTACTCTGTGTGAGTAGGTGGGTCAAGGTCTTCATCTTTCAATGAAGAGACCTTCAATCATCCTATCCATGTAATGGATGTAACATTGAGTGTGTCTGCATAAGCCCACAGCCAGGCCCAGCTTGCCACTTCACTCCTCCATGCCCATGAAGAGCTGATGGCATCAGAGGATGGAGGCAAGGCATGTCGTTATGTAGTTTTGTATCCCCCAAAAAATTGAAAAATAAATGCACAATCCCTTAATTCATACCAGTGCATGATGTTTACCAAGGGTGGTTCGATTTACACTTCATACAGACCAAGTGTTAGTTAGGTTTAGGTTAGTCATTGAGAATTATAATGCCATTAAAGACAGAGATACACATGGTGCAGTGCTAGCCTGATTTTATTGGGAAAGATACTGTGAGGTGTGAAGAACAGCAAGAGGACCAAGTTTATTTAGCATAGTACTATGGCAGTATGTTAATTATATTGACGAATAATGTGAAGCAATGTCCAGCACAACTACGAGATTACCATCCGCCTTTCAGGAGGTTTACGGGCATTTTTTGCTTTGGCTGATTTTCGGTTCCTAGCCTGCTCTAGTCTTGATCGCTCTGACAACTGTGCTTTGCTACTCATCAGTTCTCCATACCCTGCATGCTCCATGAGGTCCATGTGGACTCTATTCCGTGACTTGACTGCTCTAGAGATCTTCCTCCTGGCTGGACGCTGTTCCCCCTCTTTGGAAATTCCCTCGATCTTGTAGAACTTTGGATTGGTCACCAGAACCACCCTCTCATCCTCCACTCTCCATGTCTTTCCAGGAGTCTTTGCACTTCCTTTGGTAGCATCTGGCAAGGTCTGCAGAAGAGAGAAGATCTTTGCTAGATGATTGGTGACTTCCAATTGCTCCAGTACAGTCCTACCCTTCATCATCTCATGGTACTCTGAAATGTACCCAGGCTTTGTCCAAATATATTCCAGGGAGATCTGCGTGCAGGCTTCCCTTGTGTGACTTCTGGAAAGAACACACTCATCCTGTCTGAAAAACTGGGCTGCCGGCGACCTGTCCCCATGCTCCCATGTACTTCTGCATTGCAGGGATTGAATGCGCAGGCCCGAATGGTCTTGAAGGTCGTGTTCAAGGTCCAACATTCGACAGCATCCTCCAAGGATGTCGGCTCTGGTCTTTTCTCTGGATCAATGAGCCAAGCATCTTCCATCTGAATCCACAGCTGACAGGTGAACTGAACAAAGAGCTTTCCTGCCACTGGTTCCAGATAGGACAGCTGTCTTGACCATGTCCACGAGCGCATGACCAACCAAGGCTTATCTCGGATGGTCTTGGTTAACCTTGACCATGTAGGCATGTTTCCGATGGGAAACCTCTCCTCATCATCATCCAATGTTATCCTTGGCCATGCTTGCTGTCCCTGCGGCTTTGTCAACTTGGCTTGCATGAGCTTCAGAACCTCCAAGTCATCGTGTTGCTGGACTTCTTTCAGGTGTGGTGCCTTCCGCATGTCCAGGTCGGACAGGAAGAACAATCCAAATCGTTCACAAATCCTGGAGAACTGAAGAAGAGCCATGGATTCACGGACATGATAATCAAGAATGATAGGGGTAGAGGAGGTGCACCGAATCATATGACAGATGATGCCTGTCAGTATTCCCAAGTTGGGTGGGTCCAGTTCTTTCAAGGAGATCTGGACCATCTGAAGCGCCCTGACTCGTCTGGCCTGAAACTCGAACCACACTTTGGAAGGTATCCACAGAATTGCATTGGATGCAAGAAATATTTCCACCTGACCAAGGAGCTTAGGTGGCACCTTCAATGGAATGCTGGGTGTGACTCACCCTGTGTGCCAAGTCATCCATGATCTTCTCCATAGCCATCCCACCCATCCTATACTCATCTCTCACCCCATATGACCTCTTCTTCGCCTCTCCAGAATACATTTTGATGGCCTCTCTGCACTCCTGCATGAAGTCACTATTCAATGCATAGGCATCCTTGTCCATGACAAATGTAGGCAAGTTGTCATTGGGTCGGATCACCTCATAGGCAAGGCTGTAGGCACTTCTGAATGCTACATGAGTCTGCCTTGCTCTCTCCTGAGACATCTCTGCTTGCATTGCCCCATACCTCCCAAGAGTGCATGTGTGGTGTATGTTCCCTCGCAAATACCCACCAGCCCCAAAGGAGGCTTCCAGACAATCGAGTCTCCACAAGCCCACGAGGTTCACATCCCATTTGGGATGGATTCCAATGCCCAAGTCAACCAGAAGCTCGCCATTGTTTCGGTTGACCATATATGGCCAGTCTAGTGCAGGGATCCCATCCAGGAGGGCATCGATGGGGGATGAACCTTCTTGAAACAAAAGTGCCTTGGCCCACAGCTTGATTCCCTTGCAATCAACGACGAAGAAGAAGGACCCATAGTTGGCATAGCGCAAAGGGTCTCCCTGGATGATCTCCTTCATGGTGTGGTTGATCTTATTCAACACACCCATCGAAAAGGGGACTGCCTTTGGACGACCAGGCCTTTTCTTCGTCCCCTTCCGTGCCTTAAACCGCACCTCACCCAATGTGAGAGAAACATATGGGGCACTTCCAACATCTGCATGTTCACTGATGGCAGGGAGCAGAACATGCTCCCAAAAAAAGTCCAAAACCTCCTTTGGAATACGCTTAGCCCGCCTGTGTGTCATTTCATCCCGGTGTATCATCCTGGGGAAGCAGATGTAGATGTTCATGCTTCCAGAAGCATTGCTCAAGGTCCCAAAGGTGGTGTGAGGTATCCCACACAGGGGGAATGACATGGTTAACCACTCAGTGCGACCACCGGTGTCCTTTGCATCCTCCACTGACTGGGGTATGAGGATGTCGACATAGACATGATTGTTCTTCTGCATTAGAGCCTTTTCCTCCAAAACTGGGCCGAGATAAACTGCCAGTGGTGTGCGGAACTGCGGATCACGGGTTACCCACACCAGGCTGTCAATGTCCACAGTCACCTCTAGCTGTTCCGAGGTCAGAGGAACCCGATCCAATTCCAGGTTGAGACAGATGTGACGTCCATCTTCATACTTCCCACGCACAAAAGTATTGATGAGGGTACTGGAGTCATCTGTGCTCGTCTGAATCATATCAGAGGCACTCAGTATAACAACATCCTCAACAAGCACTTTTGACTTGGAAGGGGAACTTGGAGGTGGAATGCGACGCAGTGAATAGTCACCTGAAATGACTGGTCAGAGATACATGCATGTCAGAAAATGTAGTAACTGACCAGTGACATGGTCGTTGATCTGATGGGAGGAATCATAGCCATCTGGGATGCCCACAGGAAGTATGTGGTCAGCAAGTCTGACAGGAGGGTCTAGATAGAACATCTGGCTGAAGGAACTCAGAAGACGATAGCCATAGTCTCGGAAGGAAGTCCATATTCCAGGGCGATAATAGGCCTCCTCCACGATCTCATAATGGTTTCGATCCTGATATAAACTCTCCAACACCGGACCACATTCATACTCATCATATTTCCTATCAAAAGGCCTCCACCGACGACCTTGATATGCAGGAAGGTGTACTGCAGGGGTTGGACGAGGAAAGCGAAACATGGATCCAGTGGTCCAATCCTTGACGTGCTTTCATGTCCTGATGATTTCCAGAGGATCCTCAGTTGCAGACTCGACCTGTATATTTGCTCCATTTACTGCATGTGGAGCCCTGGAATCCCTATCCCTTGCTTTGCTCACATATGGGTAGCGCCTGAGGAGATCTCTAAGTCGTTGGGCCTTGGCATCCAAGGGAGGCTGGTCCCCTGTGGGAATGTCTTCATCTTCATTTGGGAGGTCATCATCAGAGTGAGTAGCGCAGTGTTCGTCCATTCCAGGATCAATCCTGTTGCAGACGGGACAGTTGGAACCAACCACATTGAGTTCACGGATAATAGAGGCATCTTGCTGTCCTGAGACTTCATTCTCAACTTCCATAATGGCATCCTCAGTGAGTGCCTGTGTGTCATCCCACTGTGACCATATGTCACCAGGGGGAAGTATGGTGGTAGACAAATAGCGATAATCTTCCCAGCTCCTTCTGCAGGCCTCCCTCACAGTTGCTAACATCTGGAGTCGCAGATGATGACCACAGGGGATGGGGGAATTTGGATGGTGTTGCTAGCACCATACAGACCACTGGCCATGAGAGACTCCATGACAAAGGATGCAATTGGACCACAGTCATAGCCATTCTGAGTCCAGTTGTATACCAGCACACTGACATCTTTGGGGTCTGCAGAATCATAACCATGGAGAGCTGCAATGCGAGACCAGTAGAAGGGGCCATTCCACCTGTTCCAGTCATCATGCAACTCATCATAGTAAGGATGGGGGGTGTCTGGGACATTGGAGATGCGTCTTCCCAGGACAAAAGCAGAGTCGTCCTGATAGTCAAAGACAACAACAAAGAAATGACTAGCATGCATGACCACAAAGGCTATGGGAGCAGAAGGATTTGCGGGTAAAGAATGGATGAGATGGCGCTGTTTGAAGAGGGATGTCTCCTCCACCTCAGGCAAAACATGGATGCCAGAAGATATGGATGGAATGGCAGAAAAAAAGTCGACATATCGAACTTGGGTCCTGCCTTGTACAGAATACCACCGAGACAGAAGGTGGAAGTTAAGGACAGTAGCATCAATCCAGGTCTGATACCGGAGGGTGCCCAAGTTTTGAAAAGCCATGGCCCACATGGTAGGTCTAGCCATGGAGCACACTGTCCATTGAGAATGATCAATAAGTGAAGGTGGGGAAGTGTAAAAAATATACTTACTGATGATATGATGGACAGAAGGTGCATGTGATGCATTGCTCAAATCTGGCACAGGTGGAATAGAAGGGATTGAGGGGGGGAGTTTGGCTCAGACGTGTGAGCAGAAAAGTTGTCAGAGTCCTGATTGAGAGACTTATGCTCCTCGTTTGACCCAGAATGATCGATATCCAAGTGATCCATCATTGCCTGACATTTCTGATATACAAAGTCAAGTTCTTCCTCGTCAAAAGAGGATTCCTGATCCTCTTGAACACTGCGGGTTGGAGAGGGAAGAGCATTCATTAGCAAATCAAAGGAGGGAGATAATGGCGATGAGGAGGGTGTTCTCAATTCATGATCAGAGGAAGAAGGGGTGATTTTAGTTTCAATGGATCTAAGCTTAGAGCGTGTCTGGGGTGCCATGATGGTGGTATGTTCAACGAGGATGACTGCCGACATGTAATTAGTAATTATATCAACAGTCAACGGCATATCAGGGTCTGAGAGTAGGCGATAACCGGACATTTTTCTGATGTGACTCTATCAGCCACTATTACCTCAATATCATTTCAGGGTCTGACCTTAGGCGATGTCAAATCTTAAGCAGGCACTTTCCAACGTCTCCCTAACTCCCCCCTCCATTCCCCCCCTTCTTTCACTCCCTTCTTTCACTCACCTGCTACTCCAAGTCTCTCGATCAATGTCACGCCCATCAAAGAATAATTTTTCCAAGTTTACACCCTGCCATGAACTCGAAGGTAATTCCTGTTCCAAGATGAGCTGTATGACAAGCTCACCCATCCAGTGGCAAATGTCATGGATGCAGAGGATGATGTCTTAGATGGAAAAAAGAAGGTCCCAGATGCGATGATGCATACCTTCAGACCAGGGGATGAGTAAGAGAACACTGAAAAGTAGGGAAGCTTGACTGATGTGGACCTACACAGTATCATCATACAGGGTGAGAAAGGCGTACTGTGGCATGGGGTCATTGAGGAAATCAGGGTCCAGCATCTGAAAACCATCTATGTAAGTGTCCATAGAGAAACCTGGGATTGCCATCCTACTGACATAAGTACAGAAGGCATGGGTGGCAGTACGATGGTATTATGGAAAGTGGGACATAGCAGACAGAAGGTGAGCATACTTGATGATCCTACTAAAGATCATCTATTCAAGATATCAATAGCATTCAAAATGATGTTGGAGAGTGTGAGTTGGTGTTGTCCAACCACATAGACATAATTTCACCACAGGAGGTCGTATGTGAGTCCTTTGAATTACTTTTTATGTCACCTCTGAGGCACAGGGTCTCAGCACCAGTGGATGTCATTAAATTCATGGAGAGAGAGGCCCGTGGTCCTTCCATAGCATCAGATGACCTGTTCAGTCGGTGGTCCATGGACACAACAGGGAAGGGAGCCCTGAGGGTATGTTGGATTTCATGACATCTCTGATATGTGATCTGATATCCATTACTGCCTCCTTTTAAGGTAACCTTCAATGCCTGTCAGGTCTGTAAGAAGGCCTATAACCCAGACAGGGACCAACAAAATCACTGCTGTAGATGCAAAAATTGGTTCCACATTGGGTGTTTGGAAGGCATTCCAGGGGGAAAGAAGGGGGTGGAGAAGATGGTGACTGAGCTGAGCATGGAGTCAGGGCTTTCTTTGGATAGTGAGTTTGTGAGCATCTTGTGCATTCCCATATCCAGAGGGAAAGGCTATGGTGTAGTGGGGAATGGGACAGTTATAATGCCCATCTGGGAGGAGTTCTGGAAAGCATTGGAGCAGATGAAACAGGAAATGGGCTTGGCATGGAGGTCCCATATCACTTCAGACCTTTTGGAACAAGCAGGAGAGTCGTATGTCCATTATCAGTGTCCAATCTGCTCCAAGGATGGTAGGGGGTGGTACCTGTAGTGACATATGTAACACTATAGCCATTTGATTGTAAGCTCTAGCTGATAATTGTATCAGGTGTGTTCACTCAGACTGTGTTCACATGCTAGGATCCCCAATTCAACATCCCCAGAGTATTAGAAAAGGTTTTCAGAATGGATTTGCTTGGATCTTTTTGTTTCCTCGCCTGTTTGGTCTGATTGAATATCTATCTTCTGCATGCCAAGAGAGTGTGGGGTTCACCAGTGGACTTATGTCTCCTAGGGATTCTGATGGGATTTCAAGTGGGTAGTGAACAGGTATTTCAGGCTCACTGATGTGCTCTAATTCTCTGACTGAAATGAATCTTGACGGACGCAGGGATGTTTTCATGAAATCAAAGGACTACCCAAATAAATGCTTAAGTGTTAAGGGTGGGATCAAATCCCATTGCCACTGTCCCACTTCCACCACTATGACCTGATCCTCCCTCTTCAGGTGTCCCCCCATGGCTTCTAGAACCCATCTCATAATCCATTCCCTCATCTCCATCATTCCCTCCTTCTTCAGTGGTTTTATTACGAGTCTGAAATGACATTATGAGATATAGATCCTTTGTCTCGAGGATAAAAGATACAGCTTTGCTTACTGGTTGGATTACTCTTCCAGTTCCATCGTCCCATTGCACCCAAGAGGATACTGCACAGATTAGGGTGTATACTTGCAGTTCAGAACATCAAAAATAACTTACTCCAGGCAATGTCAGGCTTCTTCTTGTGCCAATCCTGCACCTCATCCCACAATGGTTCCCACTCGTCACCATCGATCTTACTGATATCAAAGTCAAATTCTTCGCCACACATTTTTTTTGACATGTTATCCTTGTACTTGTCAAAGTCTGCATAACATGGAAGTTTCAGGAATATTAAATATGAACATGGAATGGCTCACCAAAATCAGCAAATGACATCCGTTCTATGTTTATAGGACATCTTGAGCGGAACATATTCAGCGTGTCCGGATCGTGTCGTCCTAAGAGGAAGTCGGTGATCAAATACTCGTTGAAGTTCTGCGAGAGGTGGTTGGATATTTGAGGAAGGGAAATTTCCCTTAGTGGTCGGATGAACGCTTCGATTACATTGTCCAGGTGGACAATGCACTTAAGGAGGTGGGGGAAGAACGATTTGAACTTCTTCTGGCGGCGGCGACGAAACCTTTCATATAAATTGATGTAAAGATAATAGGTCCACAGCGTCATCCGAAGCAAACGGTCATAAAATTTTGGGAAAAAGACATGGTGCTGGTCCATGGGAACAGCGTCATGCAGATTCCTCACCACAATCTCTGATATGTCCCCATCGTCGGTTTCCTTCATCGAATAGCAAACTTGAAAAATATAGTCCCTGTGTAATTCACTGGGAACGCTTCTTGGCCAGTAATAGTCAGACATGGCAATGTGATGATGGTGGGTGGAAAGCAAGAGATTTGTGGCAATGCAATCAAATTTTCTGCAGCTAAAAATAGAAGTATACCCAATTTGGATGAGCGCTATGAAAGCCGGAACATTCTGTCATGCATCAACACGATTGAACAACATTCGACACAGAGATACCATGTTCGATCGTGTTCGTACAGCTTTACATCACATGTGGACTTTGCCAGATGTTATTTCATGGTGTTCGAACATGATCTAACATGGCATTGGGCATGTAAAACCATGTTCGGTCGTGTTCGTACACCCTTAAAACACATTTGGCCATTGGCACTATCACGTTTCATGGTGTTCGAACACGATTCGAACACCGTTCGACACAGTGGTACCGTGTTCGATCGCGTTCGAACACCATAATATGCTATGGAACAAATTGCAAGTGCCATTTAACGCTGTACGAACGCGATCGAACACGGTATCTCTGTGTCAAACAGTGTTCGTTCGCATTTGCACACCTTTACGAAGCAGGTGTACTTTGGGCCATCACCTTGCATGGTGTTCGAACACGATCGAACACCATTTGACACAGATATCTTACCATGTTCGGTCTTCCATGGTGCTTGAACACGATCGAACACCGTTTGACACAGAGATACCATGTTTGATCACGTTCGAACACCATAATATGCTATGGAACAAATTGCAAATGCCATTTAAAGCTGTACTAACACGACCGAACATGGTAAGATCTCTGTGTCAAACAGTGTTCGATCGTGTTTCAAGCACCATGCAAGGCGATGGCCCAAAGTACACCTGCTTCATAAAGGTGTGCAAATGCGAACGAACACTGTTTGACACAGAGATACCATGTTCGATCGCGTTCGTACAGCTTTAAATGGCATTTGCAATTTGTTCCATAGCATATTATGGTGTTCGAACGCGATCGAACACGGTATCTCTGTGTCGAACGGTGTTTGATCGTGTTCGAGCACGAGGGAATAACATCTGAGAAAGTCCACATGTTCTTTAAAGCTGTACAATTTGTTTAATCGCATACCATGGTGTTCGAACGCGTTTCGAACATGTGTGGCACATGTTGGATGGCGTGGATGTCGAACATGACACCAATGAAGTTGATCTATGAGGCATATTATGGCTAGGATCTATGGTTTGGGCTACAATACATATGGATTTCGAATGTCCTTTATCCACTGCCTGAACACCATTGCGAATGTGTCTGCCATGGTCCCCATGGTATTGGAGGGATTGCAAGAAAACCACAGGCTTGTGGTTGGGGATCGTTCGACCTCGTTCACAAAATATTGTGGAGGTCCTTCGGGCAGGAATTTAAGTCCAATGTCCATTCTGCAAAACACGGCGAGGGAGGACTTTGCTCCCCCTAGCCGTGTCTCCCGCAACACGAGATCCCTCCAGGTATCCAACACAAAATTGCGGAATTGTGACTTTCCATCGTCACGCACCAGGATCGTACCGCTTTGTGGGTTGACGATGTTCTTCCTCAATTCTGCTGCATTGATTGGCTTTGGTGCATGTTCTATCAATTCCCTGTGGGTAGAGTTCAGCAAGAAATGAAACATTTCCCTGTCAAACAAAAATGCACTTTATCTCCTCAGTCTTCAGAAAAGACTCTGTTTGAACCCCAGTCCACATTCCATCACTTCGTTTGTGGGTATGGACGACCGACATTATCCTTCCCCCTATTACGAAGGCCCTCCACTCGCCTATTGTCCCGAGGGTCTCCACATATTCCTGGGCCATCCAAATTTCGTCATCGTTGATACACGATCTCAGGTGGTTCCATGTCCGGTATTTCGACGCTGCACTGGGGAGGATGATGTGCTTTCCACAGTCGCTGTTGGATCGCTTGAGGACAGTGTCTTCTTGGATATCTGCACCATCTTCGAGCTGGGATGTAAAGGGAGAGTAGTTCCCCTTTAGTTGTGCGATCATCTGCAGATGGCAAGTCGTAGGCCATTTCTTTCCTGCTGACCGTATTTGTTCAATTGGAGGCCAGAGTTGTGTTAGGAAGGCGAGGGCCTTTATATGACCTCATATCTCGCGAGTCTGCCTTTGTCGAGGCCATAGGCATTTTGGTCCGACCTATATGACAGATGTCATTCATCACCGTCTGTGGAAATGTCAGAGTGTGGTTCCCTCACCTGTAGTCTATGCTGTAGTCTATTCCACCAATTATGCCATCCTTGCTCGCCAATCCGTTCCAAGCTGTTGGATCAGCCTTGGGGTTGAGGACGATGTCTCGAAATGTATCCCATGGCATGAAGTCTATCTTGAATGCTTCTCCTTTATCGTAGTCATCCATTTGTAGGATAAACCATAGCTGTGATGTTGCATAAATATAAGCACATGAAATACATGGGTCCACAGTGACTTACCCATTCAGTCACGCGCACCTTTACCCCTGTTTGTTTTTCGCGCTGCTTATACACAAACCCGGTCAAGTCTTTGATTGCATCGAATTGTCTGAATGTGATTTCCCTCGTCGCCCATGCAAGATCGGATTCTGCTTCACGCCTGCTTACCGCGCGACTTGGGTCGGGAACGTATAGAATGTTGAAGCTCCTCGTCTCAGACTCTTCGATAGGGTACCAGTCATCCCTGTTGACTGATGCTGACCTCGAAATGATTGGGGTTGTGAGGCGTGATTGACGGGGGTGATGGGCCAGTCGATCTGGTCATAGGGGACGAGAGCCGATTGGACAGCATCGAAGGCCCTGCTTCTGCTGATGCCTGCTGAAATCCATGGACTGCTTTGGCCATCTCCATTATCAACATCCATATTCATTGATTCATCCTCATCCATGACCATTATCCAAACTAGTGGAGCTGTAATAGTTTAGACAGACATTTAGATCCAAGAGTAATAGTCAGGTTTGGTTCAATGTGGAAGTCTCACCCAGCATTGCCTATTTCCTCCTGCGTCATTGGCAGTAGGTTACACCTTGCCAGCTCGTCACTTGCAGGCCCCATTTGCAGTCCTGATATTATTTCGTCTCGGGTAGGTTGTCGTGTTCGTTTATTCTGAGGCGCATTTACATTAAGTCCAAAGTGTCCTGGGCATTCGGGGGTACAATTTGGGTGTATCCTTTCGGATTTGGCATGCCGCACCCCAGAGCCACCCTCCATCCGCCAGAGCTGCCAGATCTTGCATTGGTGCACCCACACGTGTGGATGCACACTTCGAAACCTACCATGGGCCTATGAACTCTGGGCTTTTGAGTCGATTTTACCATGATGCGATTTCTATCGATCTTGTGTAGATGGTTGGTGATAGAGAAGACGGTATGGAAGATTGCTACGGAAGCATCTTATGGAAAATTGATTGTATTACATCCGCATATGGTAATTACATATCTTAAACCTAATCTCACCTGTACACAGCGTTCGTCCACGTTCGACCATGGCTAGTAACTGTACCAACACGATCGAACACGGTTTTATTTAGGCTTCTGCATGTGGTCATTCCTATTGCTATTATTATCAATATTCGTCAGGGAGGCTTTGTGATGCTTACATGGGACGAATATTGCTATGGCATATTGATAGCACAACATTCCACACATGCCAATCACATTATATTGCCTCTTTTTGGGATGAGTGGTATATATAGGGGGCATTAGGCTATTGAACACGATCAAACACAGTCTGATATGCAACATACCATGTCCGATCGTGTTCGAACACCATGAAAAGGGCGAGGAAAGACTCCACGTGCTTTTTAAAGGTGTTCGAACACATGGAAAGGGCAGGGAAACACGCCAAATGCTTTGTAAGGGTGGCCGAACGTGGTCGAACATGGTTGCACATGCGCAATACCATGTTTTGATCGTGTTCGAACACCATGGAAATGGCGGGGAAACACTCTGCATGCGTTGTAAGGGTGTTCGAACTCGGTCGAACACGGTTGCACATGCAAAATAACCATGTTCGATCGGGGTCGAACAACCATGAAAGGGGCGAGAAAGACTCCATGTGCTTTTTAAAAGGTGTTCGAACGCGATCGAACACGGTTGGGACGCACACAACACCATGTTCGATCACGTTCGAACACCATGGAAAGGGCCGGGAAACACTCCAAATGCTTTGTAAGGGTGCCGAACGTGGTCGAACACGGTTGCACATCGCAATACCATGTTCATCGCGTTCGAACACCATGGAAATGGCGGGGAAACACTCTGCAATGCTTTGTAGGTGTTTCGAACGCGGTCGAACACGGTTGCACATGAACAACATGTTCGATCGCGTTCGAACACCATGGAAATGGCGGGGAAACACTCTGCATGCTTTTTAAGGGTGGCCGAACGCGATCGAACATGGTTGGATGGAACCATGTTCGATCGCGTTCGAACACCATGCAATGGCAACAGTCTGCTCTTTGTGAAGGTGTTCGAATGCGATCGAACACGGTTGGATACCATGTTCGATCGCGTTCGAACACCATGGAAAGGGGGCGAAACACTCCAAATGCTTTGTAATGGTGTTCGAACGCGGTCGAACACGGTTGCACATGCACAATACCATGAAATGGGTGTTCAAACGCGATCGAACACGGGTGGACTTGTCTGCTGAGCTTCCAATTGAGTTCGAATGGACACAATGGATATCCAAATAGGTCATAAGTGGATATCCAAATGGGTCATAAGTGGATATCCAAAATAGGTCATAAGTGGATTTGTAATCATTGCCTAATCATCCTACAAGGGACAAACCGAACCCTCCCGATCCAACACCAACCACTCCCGATCCAAGACCATCGCCATGTCCGACTACTACTGGCCCATGTACCCCCCCCACTGAGTTGCACATTGGACTAACATACTCAAATCAGATACTCAATCACCATTGACGACGACCCCGATGTCTTGAAAATAGAAATGGTTAATCTCCACCATAGTCGGCCAACACCTGAAACATCGGACGCTCATCCCCGAGCGTTACAATAAATATGCACAATCATTATTTGGAAATATTATCTCTACATCGCGCTCTACAATAAACTTCAATCGCCGGCGGAATCAGAGCGGTACAAGAAGTTCTGGCCGAAATTACTGAAAATACATCGTATTCCTCGACAATGTGGTGAGGCGTTCATCCGCCCATGCTTGGATATCGGAAGAGAGACGAGATACGGAACTACCGGTGCACCAAACTTCGAAGAATACAAACTTACCGAATTCCTCTTGGGTTTCATGACCCAAAAATCCGTCAAGTTCTTCCGCTCCAGGGTGCCCGGAAAATATAGAGCGAATGGCGCTAGAGGATTTCAGTGAGTCCCAACTGCTTCCATTCAATTGAGCGAACTTACATCCATACAGATTGGGAAAAACTCTTGCAGCGTTTACCAGAGGAGATTGCAGGGCCGAAGTACGGTTATGATATCGATAGCGTGCCTGATGAGGACTGGGAGGCGATTTGGGATGCTGTAGAGGGGTGGTACAGCAAACCAATCGACATTCAGTGGAGTGAGTGCAACCTTTTCTACCCATACACAACATCTAATACTCATTTGATCATTACCAGTCACTTCTTGGGTTCAGTGGGAGGACGATTCCGGGAACATTGTAGGAAAGGTAAGTGCACGTATGAATTTCATTGACCCTCTGCTGACGATTGATGGACAGGATAGGGGAGGCATGGCTGGATCCAGTGGCAGAGACATTGCTAGATCCAGTGGTGGAGACGTGGCTGGCCGCTCAGACAGTGGGGCTGCCATGGGTTTCGATACATCCTTTATGGCTTGAAAGAATTACAGGTGGAATACGTAGATCACTATGACGCTGCGCCTGTAAGCTACACTAATATAGAAAATTTTTTCTGGCACATGCAACTCTTTTTTCCTGCCTCTGCACTTCGTTTTTGGGTGGGGGGAGGCCTTCATTTCTGTACTTAAGTGCGTGAGGGTGGTGAGGCCCTATGTTGTACATGAAAGTGAGAGACACAGTGAGAAATTGAGTAAGATACGGCATACCAAGGTGCAGGTAGGCTGGGCTAAACCCGTTTGTGAGTATCCTATCCTACTAGGGGCCCTTGCACCCATGGGAACTACCGTACTTGGTTAGGGGTACAGTTATGGGTTAGCCGTGGGGATACCCACGGTCACCCCTGCCATTCACTAATCCCACCGAGGCTGAGGCCTCCACTTGTTTGCACTACTCTAATTCCTTGTATATACGATTCTCCTTAGATATCTGAAACATGTGGCACTCTGCTTATGTTGATATAGCTAACGCTCCCCCCACCCAAAAAAAAGTGTGGAGGCAGGAAAAAAAAAGTTGTGTGTTGCCAGAAAAAAATCTATTATTAGTGTTACAGATGCAGCGTCATAGATCACCATATCTGGGGCCAGTTATTTGTTTTGAGCTTTATTGGTTTTGCTTTCTTGCGAGGCCTTCTTTGTTTCTGTGGCTGTTGACATGGGCATAGTTAACTGGTCTTGGCACCAATTGTGGTTTTTCAGCAGTAATATCAATACAACGTCAGCATGTATGAGTTGTATGTTGTCTTCACCATGAAATCCAAAAATATCATGTTCCACAAATTGTGACTGGTAAGGCCAAAAATTGCAAAAATGTACTCATTTAGTTCCATTAAGACTACCCCCCCCCTCTCCCTCAAACGATTGCTGGAGAGAAGCAGATGCGTGTCTTGTATCACAGTTTTTGGAGTGTTTGCAAGTAACCTATGCATATCTTATGGATCTGAACAGAGAAATAACGGTGTTCGAACATGCTGCAAACGCGGATCGAACATGCTTTGATGACATCCAGCCACACCTAGTTCCATCCACCCATCACAACAAAACCAGAAGCACAGCAGAATCGGAACAATAGGTACATTTACGATATGCTGTGCATTGTAATTCCATTTTAGGCACATATGATATCCATTATATATATAGCCATCTGATAGTCGATCTCACACCAGTCAACCATCCTGATCCGCATCGATTACCATGTCCGATTATTACTGGCCCAGATCCTTGCCAACAGAACTCCACAAAGATTACATCACACAAGTCAGGTACTCGATTAGACCCGCTGACGATGAAGAAGTCTATCAGATCATGCAGATGAACTTCCACGATGATCATCCAGTGAAAAAGCACCGCTGTTTCTTCCCATGCTACTATTTGGTACCCCTCACGGACGTTCTGTGGAAATATTATCTCTACATTGGACTATACACCAGGTTCCGTGGTAGTCGTCAGAAGAAACTCAAACGATTCTTTCCACATCTCCTCAAGTGCATTGTCCATCTGGACAATGTAATCGAGGCATTCATCCGTCCAATTCTGTCTGTCCCTTTGGGCGAGATGAATGACTATCGCTCACAGAACTTCGATGAGTATCTCGCTTCAGAGATTATCCTTGGGCGCCATGACCAGAAAGCTTCAAGATATTCCGCTCTCGATGTCCCATAAACATCGAGAGAATGAAGATTGATGATGTCGCAAAAAGTGACTTGCATATTCCCTCCTTTATATTTAAGTGGCTCATGGTTTCTGCAGACTGGGCGATGTATAGGGATCGATTACCACCACTCATGGAAGGGGGAAAATATGATCATGATATCGACGTGGTACCCGACGAAGATTGGAAGGCACTGTTGGTCGAAGTACAGGGGTGGCTCCACGCAAGCTTGATATCGAGTGGAGTGAGTGTGATCCCACTACTCGTTTTTCAAATGTTCATATTTTTCCCCATAGTAGCCTCATGTGTCCAATGGGAGGATGATAGGGGACAATCATATATCCAGTGAGTGATATTAATTGCCTTACACCTCATTATATATTGTATCATTATAGCGCCAGTCCAGTGACATCTGATGAATCTCATCCAGTCGGCCAAGATTGTGGCAGTTATGGTATAGAAAATCCGTTCAATCAAAATGATCTGATCATGACAATGCAATCAGATCCCCCATTTTCTGGTCATACACACACAATGCAGATCAAGGAGGCAGATTCAGCTGAGGGTTGCAGGCAGCCATCTTCAGAGGGGTCTGGTTGGTTTCGATTTGTCACTGGTGGCTGGCACATCAAGTGGGAGTAAGTGTCCCATTTGATTGAGGAAATATACCATTTAAATGTATCGCTTCTCTCCAAATAATAGCCTCAGAGGATCAGCCCACATCCTCAATCCAGTCTATGGGGCCATTTCAGGGAGCTGATCAAACAGTCGAAGAGGAAATTAGATATCCATCTCCAGCACCCCCAGAAAATCACAGGATTTGGGGATATGATGTTGAAACATTCAGTGGTGATGGAGGGACTAGCTTCCATACAGAGGAGACTGGATCGGCGATGTGCATGAGACAGACGACAATCCAAAGGAACACAAGAAAACTACCTCTACTCTCACTGACACAAATTTCCCCTCTGAACCCCAACCAGATCCCGAGTCAGAGGACTACCATCCAGTAGAGATGATGGAACTGGACGTCCACTCCTGAGTGACGATCCACTGGCCAAACCGAAGTTGTGAAAGACCCCCCACCACCAAGCGCTCGAGGGGGCGTCCAACAGGCAGCAAGACAAAGGGAAAGTGAAGCAGACCCAGAGAGGTCAGCGGTTATCACTACACACGTCCTGAGAAGCCAAATGCATCGTCCATCCTCAGAGATCTGCTATGACAAGGTCGTTGTCACTGTCAGTCCACGGAAACAGACCGTAGTCACCTCTGGACGATCTCGGTGCCTACGTGAAGTTTCTCCATCCACCCTCATGCCTGTGGCGGGGCCATCCAGTCACATCAAAACGACAATTCAGAATTCAAGTTCATCCTCGGATGAGGCAACAAAGGATGAAGTGCCTCCATGTTGACAAACCTTCCTGCAATGCTCCGATCACTGGCAAAAAAAGCATGAGTGATGCAGAGGATATAAGTCACCAGGTAAGCCTCAAGCCATCTCACCATTCCATGCTGACATGTGCCTTTCAGTTTGTCGAGCTATTCTCCACTCTAAAGGACATCAGCAAAATGCATGGGCCTCAACTCTCGAAGATGTTTTCCCAGATCAAGGCTGACAAGCATGTCTATGTATGTCTCTTTCCCCCATTGACCTCCAATATTGACAGCCATTTATAAAGAATAACCTCATACAAGATGCAACAAGGCTGGGTATGTATCTAAAAAGTATGGAACGGCAGCTTAGGAATGATGGAAAAGAAGTGGATGTGAATGTAAAGAAGGGCTATATGATCCTAGCACGCGAGTGTGGTCTGAGCAACACACTTGATACACTTATCAGACACAGACACATGTCACCATGTGCTTTACATGTGTATGGACCTGACGAAACATGGTTTGAAATGCAGCATACCATAACCACGTTCGATTTCATTTGAACACCATTGAACGTTAGGGAACAAAGTCACATGTACTTTCAAGTTGTATGAACATGATCTTCGATGAACACAGTTCAGCATGCCAATACTGTGTTCGATCGCATTTGAACACTGTGCTTTAAACATGTATGAATGGATTGAACATCCCTTAAGGTGTACGGATGAGATCAAACACGGTTAGACACACCACATATCATGCTCGAATGCGTTCGAACACCACGATATGTGATGTAAGAAAGTCCAATTGTGCTTTAAAGGCGTACGAATGCGATCAACATGGTTACATGTTTGATCGTGTTCGAACGCTGTGACATGTGATGTACTGAAGTGTGGGTGGTGCATGAACACAATCGAACACGGTTAGACACACCAAATACTATGTTCGATCGCGTTCGAACAACATGATATAGTGTACAAACGATGCATTTAAGAAGCAGATTACTTCAATACATCTCATTTCATGGTCTTTGAACGCGATCGAACATGGTATTTGGTGTGTCTAACCATGTTCGATTGCATTCGTACTGCCATGTTCGATTGTGTTTGTACACTGAAGCACATTTGGTATTGTGCATGGGGCGAGGTTGGAATTCCAGCAGGTTTTTTGGACTTCCTCTTATCTATTTCACAAACCATGATGGGTACAACAAATGCGGCAGGGGAAAGTACAAAGACACAGTAGATACAACCAATGGAATTACATATCTCAGACCACATCCAATGCACCGTCCTCATCTTCATCAGAACTTTGTAAATGTTCCTTAAAGGTATACCCGACTGATACATATGAAGACAATTAGAATATAACATGGAAAAGAAAGGGACGGACTTACAGTCTGTATCCTCCTGGATGATCGGATTGTAGTATTCCTTCATGCATTCATGAAGGGTTCTGAGAAACACCATGTCCTTTTCAGACCTTTCAGACATGGCAAAACGCATCCGGGATCCAGACCACACATTCCCCAGCTTCTCGTCATATGCCTTCCAGTCTGGTATTTGTAAGTACGATGGCTATCCGACCAAGGGTGATCAGCACTCACCTAATTCCGTTACCTTTGAGCGATCCAGATTCATATCATTGTTGCGGCGGAACTGCCTCACGAGCCATGGCTCGTGGCGCATGACGTGGTACTCTATTTTTAGGTATTTATCGAATACCTCTGACCGCCATTGCTGCTCTCGTGCAACGGCCTTGCGAGATTCCACACATATATGCTCAAATATACCACCCATGTACCAAAGTACCTTCTTGAGGGTGTCTTGCAGTTCTTCCCCTACCTCAAGCTCCTCGCTATTGGTGAGGACTGCACATATCGCCCTTTCCCTCCACACAAACCGTTGCATGTGGGTGTAATAAGACCCAGGAATGTCAATCTTCCTCGTTTCATCGTCATCATCTCTTATCTTGATTACACATCTGCTGCTCTCGCTCCCTTTTACTATCTTCCTTTTTTGCATCATCGAATCGAGAGTGGTGGCTTCGGGTGCTGTTTCTGGGAAGTATGCGTGAGACATGGCGACAGAGATAAGATGCAGGGAGAGGATGGATGTTTTCGGAAGAAGATCAAAGAGTTATCAGTGAGGTAGATTACATAAGTAATATCAACTTAAGTAATAACTGCGATTAGAAAGCAATGGTGTGCATAGCACCGTGTTCGATTACATAGCATTAATATAATATTGACCTATCCGTCGTGTCACGAAAAGTTTGCAATGTGGACATTTTTTTAATTAATTCTTTTAATTAATAACCATTCATGATCAAATCATGGTTTTGTACACGAGGCATTCCTATTTTAAAATTGACTATATGGAGAAGTGACAAATGCGTGCCATAAGGCCATTTGACCTAGTATATAAGGGAGTTGCTCAGTATATCCAATGTCTGATCTCACACATTTGAGCCGACATCACTCATATACAACTCCGCTCCGATCCAAGATAATAATGGACAAGCCAAGCTATGAGCAAGCGCTCCTTCAGCCTTCAATTCCTAGTTCGTCACTCCCAATCAACTTGACGGTCTTCCGTGGTAGCACATCCCCACCATCTACCACTGATATAGAGTGTCAAAACGGTGACATCTATATTGGTTCGATGGACATATGTATATTCCGTGACGGGAAATGGGAGAGATGGGATCCGGCCAACCCGTTTCGACTAGATCTATATGGAGACATACTTGATGTTGTTCCCTGCCATCTACAGGGCATCAGGTTAACTAATGATCCTGACATTGAAGTCGAGCCCATGAACTCCAGAGATATAATACAGCTCATTGATAGCCTGCTCTGGAATATTGAGGTGATGGTGAGTCTAACAGATTGCATCGTTTTCAGGTGCTATCTCCTGATTATCATGACAGCCAACTACCACAGGAGTCAGCCAGACAGGGGCTGGTGAAGGCTCTTCAAATATAACCACTGCTAATACAGGGGAACTGCTTGGGAAGGGTAGGCGAAAGCGCAAGGCTCGTGCAGGTACAGAAACACTGGAGAATCCTGTAAAAAAGGAGGGGAAGGGGAAGGAAAAGGAAAAGGAGAGCAGCGGTGACATAAAGACATCCGGGGAGCATCTGCTAGCTCCCAGTGATCCAAAGCGCAGGAGAAGTAAGTCAATATTCATTGGAAAAGATGTATTCATCTAAACATACATCAAGCTACTCCTGAAGAAGGGGAGACAAGGATTCTGGTTAGACCGCTTCTAGATGGGATTTCCTGTCCCGAAAAGACGCCAGTGATAGAGTGGAAAAAACTTGGGATCAATACCTATGCACCATGGTTCAGTCCAACAGTATGTACTCTGCCAGACATTTGCAAGGTGCAAGGTATACTGATGAATGCTGCATAGGATAAGAAGGCAGTGGAGCATATGGCCGAAGCTGAACGAGCCCAGGAATATCCACACATGCTGGTAGAACTAGAATATGACAACAGTGCACGGTCAGCTCGAAGCCTGATGTCCAAGATCGAGGACGCCATTTCCAGTGGTTGTTCGGTCCTAGTGCGTGGTTGGGAACCATCACCACCGCTTTCCTTCATGGAGGAGGACATAGGGTTGTATAGACCCACACTATCACAGCAAGTGAGCGTGCAGGGTGCGTAATCTGATCAGATGTTTGCATGGTAGCAAGTAAATTTGCATGCACTCATAGATGCAGTCAAGCGCGCCAGGCAACAGGCCCGTAGATCCAAGGCAGACTTGAGTGACGTCCACAGGACTGTCACCATAAAGGAATTTATAGACCTAGCCAAGAACGAGAAAGAATGCCTGAACCTATTGGATCTACCAAATACCCAACCAGAAATTCCGATATTTCTTAGGTATGACGATCGCTTCGAGCTTCTGAACCATACTTACATATGTACAGGCCATTGTCAGACAATGTAAATGCAAGGTCGATGACTATGAATGACTGCTACCTGCCCAAAGAAGGTGCAGACAGGGGAAAGGAGTTCTTCGGCGTGCAGACGATACATGGGGACGCCGAGAGACTTCGGGGATGGGATCTAATGACTCATGGTGGATTCCTTACCTATCCCCATCACGATGCTGGGGGGCTATCCACATATATCACAGTGCGATCAGGGACAAAGGTTTGGGGTTACTTCAACGTGGGAACCAGCTCCACTACAACACGGAAGGAGCTGTTCGATGCCTGGGACAACATACTGTCGCTTGACCAAGAGATGAACTTCAAAAAGTATCCCATGGGAGTGGTACTTCTTGAGAAGGGTGACACGCTGTAAGGATATCTCCAGTTAACCTTAGCCAATCCTAACAAATTAACCATGTACTAGGATCCAGCCCCCTGGCATACCTCACATGGTATACACTCCCCAGAGCGGTTTGACCTCTGGGGGACACTTCTTGTCATATTCGACAATGCACCTGACCGAGGTTTCGGTGGCCTATGATTGCTCTGGATGTCCAGGCAAAGTTGAAGAACGCGGATTGGTAGCTACCAATGCAGCCCATCCATCGCTATACAGATACATCATTTGGATGATACTGGCACTTCCAAAATTCGCATCTGACCATGCAAGTAAGTAGATTCGAGTTATCCGAAGGATTACCATAAATCGATAACCTCACCACAGAAATATTTCGACTCAAGCCACTGCTGGCACTAATTTCTTTCATGGAGAATGCAGAAACATATAGCAGTGCAGAGGCAACAAGGCTGGTTCCATCTACCACAGATTCTAAAAAGGACGTGATGGCACGGGAAGTGCGTGCTGAAATGTTAAGGCAAAAGAAATAATTAGAAGGCTGAAGAATGGTTTTGGGAGTAACTGATGTCACTTCCAGGCTCGAGGATGGGTCCTGGTCGGATCCAGGGGCGGTATGTGACCTAAAGATGATATTCAACTAGAACCCCATGTATTGTAACCACAGAAATGTGATTGGAATGCGGTTTTCCTCTTGAAACAGAAGTTCCTGACAGAGGGTGCCTATGCCTGTTGGTGCCTTCATTTAATTAGAACGACCTGCCATGCTGTCCTCTCATGGGGTACATGCAAATGTCCATGCATTCCACATACCACAGCACCATGTTCGATGGTGTTCATACCCATTTAAAGTCCATCAGAGGTGTTGGGTGGATTTCTAACCAGGTTCGAACACCCACAATCATGGCCGAACCTGGATCGATCATTATATTCATACACTATTTCCACACTATTACAGAAATCAGCCGCATGTCCCAATCATAGACGAACATGGGGAATATCATGGCAGGTGGTTCGATCATGTTAGTACACCCTTAAAGCACATGTGGACTATGTTCGACCGCGTTCGAACACCATTACAAAGCATTTGGAGTGTTTCGCCGCCCTTTCCATGGTGTTCGAACGCGATCGAACACCTTCACAAAGAATGCAGACTTTGTTCCAACCCATTGCGGTGGTGTTCGAGACGCGATCGAACATGTCCTGTTCACGTCCCAACCGTGCTCGATCGCGTTCAGCCACCCTTAAAAGCCATGCAGAGTGTTTCCCTGCCATTTCCATAGTGTTCGAACACGATCGAACATGGTATTGCGCATGTGCCAACCGTGTTCGACCGCGTTCGGACACCATACAAAGCATTTGGAGTGTTTCCCGCCTTTCCATGGTGTTCGAACGCGATCGAACATGGTATTGTGCATGTGCAACCGTGTTCGACCGCGTTCGAACACCCTTACAAAGCATGCAGAGTGTTTCCCCGCCATTTCCATGGTGTTCGAACGTGATCGAACATGGTGTTGTGTGCGTCCAACCGTGTTCGATCGCGTTCGAACACCTTTAAAAAGCACATGGAGTCTTTCCTCGCCCTTTCATGGTGTTCGAACGCGATCGAACATGGTATTGTGCATGTGCAACCGTGTTCGACCGCGTTCGAACACCCTTACAAAGCATGCAGAGTGTTTCCCCGCCATTTCCATGGTGTTCGAACGCGATCGAACATGGTATTGTGCATGTGCAACCGTGTTCGACCACGTTCGGCCACCCTTACAAAGCATTTGGAGTGTTTCCCTGCCCTTTACATGGTGTTCGAACGCGATCGAACATGGTGTTGTGTGCGTCCGACCGTGTTCGATCGCGTTCGAACACCTTTAAAAAGCACATGGAGTCTTTCCTCGCCCTTTTCATGGTGTTCGAACACGATCGAACATGGTATGGTGCATATCAGACTGTGTTTGATCGTGTGCAATAACCTAATGCCCCCTATATATATCACTCATCCCAAAATGAGGCAATATAATGTGATTGGCATGTGTGGAATGTTGTGCTATCAATATGCCATAGCAATATTCGTCCCATGTAAGCATCAAAGCCCTCCCTGACGAATATTGATAATAATAGCAATAGGAATGACCACATGCAGAAGCCTAAATAAAACCGTGTTCG
>JANFAB010000350.1:0-28448 GCA_024613165.1 Pisolithus albus | reverse complement strand
ACAGTGCATGTTGAATCGGACTTCACCGTGATGTGGCTTTAGCGATTCATCTGGTTCCGCGAAGCATCGATCTTGATCTTATGCCGACAGTATCTACTTCTGCTGCCCCAGAAGACCGGAAACGTGATGCCTGGTAAAATAGTATGGGATCACGGGTTATATCAGAACCAACCGTCATACAAGACTAGAATGCGTATCTCACAGTGCAAGCCGTGTACCGCGCACGAGAGAACCCGGGCGTCATCACAGACATACACGCAAGGGCAGCCGGTGGACTGTGATGGATCGGAGAGTCCGACGAAATGTTAGCTAAGGGAGTAGGATTGCAATATCGTGTTACTGACCATAGACATGAGCGTGCTGTCGGCTCTACTCCAATCCCTGTAGACGAAGGTAAATTTGTTTGTAGTGGGCACGGTGAATCGACTTACATTCCAATTTCCAGGTCTCCTTCACCACAGCCACCTACAACGCAATGATGGGCGGATTCAGATTCTCCTGGTTATGAGTACTTTCCCATGGCTTTCCCGATAGTAGGATGTGAGTAACAAGGCTTGACGTTACATAACAGAAATTAAAACATACCAGCGGCAGGCACCGGCTTACCGTACGATAATTTGTGAGGGACAGTGTCAGAGAATAACCACAACCCCATAGCTGCAGCACACGGCATTGCGGTCTCCGAAGCCGCTTCTTAAAGCTCCGTCTGCTTCAGGGCACTGTGCAAGAGAAACGCTAATGTTTGAATGGCTCATCGAAAATATGGAAACGGGCGAATCAGACGAACGCGGGGTTCCATTCTCTCATGCAGTCAAAACTTCTCCTTCCCATAGTCTTGCCAGGATGTACATGAGAATGGCGTGAGCGGTAGTAAGGGGAGATGGATGAGGACCGTCATCATGATACAGTAGGTCGAAGTCGGAGGACAAGGATGGGTGGGACTGACGTTACCGCACTTGAATTTATAGGCTGAGCTCTGCAGAGGGAGGCTGACAGGTCTCCGTGGTCGTGGTCAGCCGCCGTTCTCGAAAGAGCAGTCCTCAGTACCCTTTCTGTCAATGTGACAGACAACGCAGAGACAGAGATTACCTACTCTTCTAGAAATGATATTCGTATGTCATGAGGCTGACAGTGGCGATGATTTTGTCCGTCAGCCAACATTGTGGACAGTAGCTGCAGAAGCCACTCCGACGTCAACCACTTGATAGCTCGGACGTGGTGACTCGCCTTGTAGGGAACGCTCTTCGTATAAAGACCTTCAGAAGCCAATCAGTTTCCGAGCGGTATGTTTTCTGCCTGTATGCGTGCTCAATGAATGTGGCCAGTGTGACACGCACCGACAAACAGCCGTATGACATGGCAATGGATGCCATACGCAATGGGATTTCGTGCACGAACCAAGCCGACATGATCCTCACGTACTTCCTAACAAAGTCGTATGAGAAGGAATGAAAGCGGCATTTGCTTTTCGTGGAAGAGATGTGTTACTTCCCAAGAAAGGCAACCAACCGAACTCATCTTACTTCTAGTGTAACGCGGCGGACATGAGCGACTATTCCCTCGCACCACAATGAATGTAGAACGAATATGATCAGGTAAGTAAACGTCACCAGGAAACAAGTACGCTAGGACAGTTGAGAACCCGACAATGCATGCGTGGCGTGGCATCCGTTCCTTCTCCGGTGACCCATCCGAACGTTTGGAGGGGGTCAAATAATTTCTTCCATCTACCATCTACGCAGCCGGATACGGAGATTTGGTGAAGGAGAGGCTTGCATGAGTTGTACCACTTGAAGTAAGAGTTTCCTTTGCGCGGCGCATCGATGCACATAGAGGACTTGTATCTGAGTAGTCGCTAATCAGTGAACATGAAACCTCGTCACTCGCCGTACGCACCCTTGGGACCCAGAGTGGAACTTAACCATGGGGAGGAGGAATGAGAACTATAAGTGTCACCTACACAAGCTGGAAAAAAAAATCAACACGATTGCCCGATGGTAGCTATGCTGGATTACCATGGCCTAATGCTTCCTCCAGTTCTTCTTAGACTCCGTCTTCGAGGGGAAAGTGGACTGGTGATTCTCCAGATCACACATCTCATGTATCTCGAAGTGGTCTTTTCTAAAGTTTCAGATCCGATTGAAATTACGACCCTGGTGAGACCATGCTTTCCTCATCAGCACTAACCACGATACGTGACTATAGTCGGGATCCCATGCAAGCTGGGATAATGGGCACGAGAGACGGGAACAACGAGTACGAAGGCGGGCGTCACCACTAAGGCCTGGATGAGGGCAGCCGGAGGAAAGCAGATGATCAGCGAGCCTAATAGAGCGTTAGCTATGGGACCGTAAGAGGTAGAACCGCAATATCATGTTACTAACCAGGAACGTAAGCCTCGCTTTTTAATCCTACTCCGCTTCGTTTGTAACGAGCACCCCAGATGAATCATTTTGCAGTGACCAAATATTTATCCCGCCCCTGCTTGACACGCATACCGCCAATGCGACATGGCAAGGCTGATGGGATGGCTTGTAGATGGGTCTTAGGGAGCACTCAACCACGGTAAATGAATGTTTACTGTGCGCACCTGACAGTAGAAGGGGAATACTGGATTCAACGATATAGAAATGGGATTAGAATATACCTACAGCAGATACGAATTGCCGAACAATCCCAAGCCAACGGCTGCAGTGCGGCAATATTACTTGCGAGGCAGTATCGTGGAGCTCCATCGGCTTTCGTGCTCTGCGTAGGGGAAGTCATGAAAAAGGAGTAAGATCGAATGAACCCGGGCAGCGGCCATCTTTCGAATGCGGGACAAACTTCGCCTCTCTGTAGTTTTGCCATGATGTACATGAGAACGGTGTGAGTGGTGGCAAAGAGTAGATAAATGCGGACAATCATCACGATAGAGTAGGTCAAAGTCAGAGGACAAGCATGGGTGACGGGACTGGCGTTTCCGTGCTTGAATTTATAAGCTGAGCTTCGCTGCGGAGAGGCTTACAGGTCTCCGTGGTCGTGGTCAGCCGCTGTTCTCGGAGAGTCAGTCCTCCCTTTTCATCCTAGCGACTCTGCCAAGATTGAGAGTCGTACTCCGTGCATCAGTGGTAGCGATAGATGAAACTAGCAATAGCGAAGATGCTGTTTGTCAGCCAATATTTGAGACGGTAGCTGCGGCATCCACGCCGACATCAGCCATTAGCCACCTATCATTTGGACGTGAACTTGCCTGGTAAAGATCGTTCCTTGAGTCGCAGAACCGGATGACCTTCGGAGGCGAAGTTGTTTTCTGTCAATATGGGTGCTCGATGAGGTGACCAATGCGACACGCACCAACGGGAAGGCGTACTACGCGATTCTTAACTCAACTAGGACCAGACAACTATGTCAGTGCACGGCAGACGCGTCAACAGTGCTAACGCGAGATTAGAGGAGTAGAGACATGGCAGCTGGTGCTGTAAATGTTGTTAGTACGGAGGGCGTCGACTTCGCCTGGCAAAGTCTACCGTCGTATGAAAACGAAAAAAAGGGGCGATGCTGTTCGTGGAAGAGACACGTCTCGCTCCTTCCAAATATATACACACACGCAAATCTACAAACCAAGACTTGGCCCTGCGATCGTCAGCTATCCTACTACGCTCTTCTTAGCCCATTACCACTGCAGCGCAGGTTTGAAGGGGTCATAGCTGGACTCATGTAGCTACTGCGATGAACTTTCATTCTATAAAAGTGCTCCACATCGACATCGGAAACGCTCCCGAACCTCAAGACAGCTGTGTCGTACTACAGCCATCGAGATCATAGCACGTCTAAGTCACTCTTCCAAGTCTACGAAGGTTACAAGCTACACACGAAGCGAATGGCAACCCTCGGAGTATTGTTCCTTGATCAGTTCGGACGCTGACGTACGGACGTATGAATTTGATTGGGCAAGTAGTCTAAGACGCACGATTATGACAGCGATAGTGGTGTCTACGAGTAATTCCTTGGTTACGATCCCCTTGATATACCAAGTGGAAGAACAAGTCGGCAGCACGACACGCCAGCGTTGGGGAGGGATATCCCGTTAGCTGCCGTTAAGTAGGACCGACGACAAATGTGGACTGAAAAGGACAAGGACGACACGTGGTATCCATTACTTTCTTTGATGTTCCCCAGACGTGCCGAAGAATGGCACCAGCTGGACGAGCCCGGAACAACGAGAGCGTCGTAGTTTTGTTTCGAAGATGAGCTGGAATTGGAATGATGCATTCGAGAGGCGCATTGATCGCGATGTGAATATTTCGGGCCTCTAGCGTCACGGCCGAGCAGGAAGAAAAAAGGACAAAACGCGGTGAGATGTCAGTTACCAATACAAGGATACGGCCGCCACATGACGTACGGGGTGATCCGGAAGAATCGCTCTCGGCATTCCCAACAGCGAAGAGAGCAGACTCCCGTAGGCTGAGAACAAACCCATGTCCCACAAGATATCGGCTACCAATACAAGAAAGGTAAGACTGCCATGCAACATACCAGATGGTACGAAGGCGTGGTGACTGGGAGATACAGCTCCATCGAGTCAATCTGCCACGCCTAACCCCTAGAACTCGACCTGGTAACCACTAGAGATCCGTACAATCGTCAGGCAATAACAAGTAAATTAAGTAAAGAGCTGAATGGAGTAGAAACAGAAATGGAGGATACGTACCAGAACTACTGCCTAAGGTGTCTCCTCAACAGCCTCAATAGGCGAGATTGTTTTCTTAAAATGAGGACATTGATAAGTGCTATGAGAGAACGTCCAATCTTCCTAAGAACTCAAACTTGCAGTAGCATTGAACTATGCAACGGGGATCGTGCTTGACATCGCTGTCAGTTCTTAGCTGTGAATATATGGAAAAAAGGTCAATCATTATTGTTACGATTCAGGATTTGGAGCCAGACATACCCAGTGATACGATAACTCCACGAGGCGTTGTACATCTTTCTTGAAGCCTTCGCCAACTGGGGGATGCACGATTGTAGTAACGGGCCTTCATACGAGATGCCATTTCCTTCGGCATCACGGGTGTACGCCTGAAACATCCATTTGGCACCGTGATCGGACAAACGATATCGAACGGCGTTATCACTAGGCACATGGTAATAAGCGACGCCAAAGGCAAAGAAATTGAACACGCACCCGGTTACCTCGCTCAAAGCGATAGCCAGACTAGTAGCTTCCGGCAAGCAATCCATCAACATTTCCTTATCACATTTCGCTTCAACCAGCATGATACTATTTCCGGTGTACACCATAAGATCATCCAGCAATGTCATTCGACAATCTTGGCTAGGAAAGGTTATCAAAGTGACGTTGAGTAAGAAGTCAATCAAGCAGGTCGTACCGCGACTTGCCACATGTCTATAGGTGCAAACCCCATAATCAACGCTGCCAGTGAGCCGCAATCCCAGATGACGACCCATTATTAGAAAAATGGATGCAGACAGTGGCAGAGGTGTTTCGAGAGGAAGATTTTCTATGAGCGCCAGCAACCACCATGGCATAGTCTTCCACGACCGCAAGTTAAGGAGTATCACAGTAGTTTGCCAGGACGTACATGAGCACTGAGCTCAGTCGTAACAGAGATAGTCATAGACATACATGCGACAAAGAGAACGGCGAATTGGCGGTGCGTCTCTTGAATTTACAAGCAGTATTTATATGGGACTGTGCGGCTGACATGGCTCCATCGTCGGTGTCAGCCACCTCTCTGAGGGCTAGTGCGTAGCTCTGGCCACGATGGGGGAACCATCCATCCATGGGCGGGAGATAGGAACGCGAGCATGTCTCATACCCTGGCATTGCAACTCGCCCTTGTTCTGATAAGTCGTTCAGATTGAATGCTTGCTCTCTGCTGCGCACATGCGGTGAGCAGTACTGAGCAAAACGTTCCGTCAGCCTTCCTGGTCAGCCACTACACTATGGGAGCCTACCGTGTGAATGTGACTCCTTACAGAGCGATTACTGCGAGTTGCAATCGATGAATACATGTCAGCGTGCTCCATAGTCGCCCACCTGGATAGTCTAGTCCTTAGCTTACCGCCGTGGCCCAGACGGATACTCGAGCCCATACTCGTTCAGACAGATCTCGCTGCGCTGGACAATGGCGGGTACCCATGAGAGAGGCAAAGCGTTAAGAATCTTCTTACCGGTGTATGACGGTGAAGCTGAAAGCCCACAGAACTATGTAAGCGTGAAATGCCCTGGACGGTCGTCGTATGGCGAGGAACGTGCAGGGCGCTTTCGATCTTCATACCAGAAGTGACACGACGCTATTCTACGCGTCGATCGTAGTCAAACAACAAAAGCGTACGCGCAGTCACGTGCATGAAAGATGAGGCAGTGTGAAACACCTTCTCTTTTTGGATAGAACATATGTCTTATTTTCACGTGACTCATAAATGAGCCAGCCTGCTCTATCTCCTACGGTAGTGTAGCTGTCGTCTCGTCTGGTTTCCCAGTCAGTAAACCGATTATTTTGTCGCACTAATCGAAGAAGCAAAAGTCGCAATTGTGCCGGCCATCCAAGTCAGCTCAAACCAGAAATAAGGACCAGGAGAGGGGAAAAGGATAAGCTAAGCATTTCGATCGAAAGGGAGACAATTGCGATACCCACCGTGATGACGCCGATGTTTGGATCGTAATGCTATCGCAAGGTGCGCAGCTCCATGGCAGTTCCTTCACATAGTCTTTTTTTTATTTTATTTCATCATGCCTTCGGACTAACGCGAATAGGGTGGACGGGAAGATCAATGATACTGACGGCCTTCTGCGTGGGTCCGATCTGCCATCTGGTTGTACTTCTTATCCGCTGCCCGCTGATGAATTACCGAAGCTTTGCAGCCTTGGTGTTTTTGCACAGTGTGGGCTGGGTGCACCACGAGGTTAGTGCTTGCAATGTTTTACGCTCGGGAAAGATAGGCAAGACAGATGTGCGGTTCAAACAGGTAATCCCGGACTCCCACCGTAAAATCCAGCGTGACCTTTGTCACGTCCATGAAAGCGCTCCTCGGATGAGAAATCCACATACCGTTTCGACGTCGCGCGTCGTCATAGAATCCGTATGTTTTGCGCATTCGAGGTCTTATGCAGACCCCTCGGCTATGAGCACGAGTGCCCGTTTAGATTCAATACCCTACACGAAAGTCTATCTGGTGCACCGCAACGTGAGCATTTCTATGATGATGCTGATCAGGATGCAGGCCAGGCAGGGTCCTCATTGGTGCCACTGTGGCCGCATCCGGAGGAGGCTGCGGATGTGTACATACGAGGATTGCCCTACCCACGAAACACTACAGTAGTGGCAGCCGCGGGGAACATTCGATCAACGTTTATCAGACAGTAAGTCGCAAAACTTCATGTGGTGGTTGCATGTTCACAGTTGATCACTACAGAGCACTGCTACCACGACCAGGAGACTAGCGACTTTTCACGTTGGAAACAGGATCACTGCACTGGTCTGGTCGCCCCGCTTGGTCTCTCCTAGTTGCAGCGATGAATGGGTGGTCGAGTTTGTTGAGATCCTGTTTTCGCCTGCGGGACAAAGATTGATGTTTTATGTCAAGGATTGCGGCAGTTCAGAATGGACACTACATGACGGCGACCCATGCCATTCTACCGCAGGAACGCAGGCTACTTCGTTGCGAAGACCAGATTTTGCTGCTTTGTCACCTAGGCAGACTATGTTCTTAGACCCGATACGCTCTGCAGTCCAGCAACAGCACCACCAGCCCATGTCAATACTCTCGCCTGTCTCAGTTTCTACTGTCGAACATTGATACTTCCCCGATGGAAAACAGGCTACACCTGCACGCCCCAGCCGCCCCGGTACGTCTCCCTCTTGCAATTTGTTTTCTTACTTGATGCAGACCTTTCATTTCAGGGATTTGAGTGTGAGCGATGCTCCTTTGAAATGCTCATGCTAACAGCTGAAAGGATGACTTATCCCAGACATCGTCTGCAAGCCAGCTTTCTGCCGGCATGTCGCCTCTGAACTTGCCCAGGCGCTGTCCATTCAAACAACCCATGAATGACAAAGAGAGTGTTCATAAGGCCAGTATAACACATGTCGATCCCGGCGTAAAAAATTACAAGCACAACAGGTCAACGATAAGGAACGAGCTACGAAATCCGACTCAGAATCAAAAGACAGACGACATGGACTTGTTGGTACAGTTAGGTGAGCGACGCGTAGGGCCTCCTAGGCATCAGGGCGCTGGGTGAAAAGGAGCTTGGGGTGCTCGACGTGCACATAACCCTCGGGCCAGATGGCCCTGTCGATGTAGCTTCTGGAGGAGCGAAATCCTCTGATCCTGGGCGCACCTTCCTCTGCTTCGTCCTCGTCAGAAGTAGTCACCTCACCAACGATCGCAGGCCGGGAGTAGCGCCAGCACAACAAGTCATAGATGTGGGTGGGGGGCTTCTCTACGCAAATGCCGTCCACCATGAGGCCGTCCGCGAGCCATGCAGCAGCGAATTGAGAACTACATGATAGGAAAACGAATACCAACGATGAGCAAGAAGGCATTCAGCGAGATAGTAAATCACACACATTCCGTCCCGACAACCGAACCTTGCCAATCCCACCTGTTGGAAGCAGAACGGCTCCATGCCGCGAGAGGTGACGGAGCGGAAGAGTTGGCCGAAAGTGGTACCGGGTGCGAGACGGAAAGAACGAGTGAAACGATGGCTCCAAGAGGCTTCGGCGCGAGGACGAACGAAGATGCCGAAGGTGCCAGGGACACGGGGGCCCCGGGAAGGTTGCTGGATAACACCTCCGAGCGCAGAGCGGATGTCGACAGCACTCGGAGTGTCGCTGGCGGCGTGCTCACCGCTGGTGGGTAGGACATCAGGAGGCTTGTTGATGCTGCTGACGTCGTCGAACCTGGCTCCCTCGTCACTACCGATGCTCCGAGTAGAAAAAGCACTGGGGTCACCGCTGTCGGAGTCAAAAGGCCGGTCGCTACTGCGAGCATACTGGGCTTGGTCGGAGGGAACACTCGGAGTTTCCGTCAGGTTGAACCCGAACTGAATCTGCCCGGTGAGAGTCCCTGGCCTTTTGATGACGAAGCGCCACATCCAGTGATTCTTAATCATCCCCTTGTCCTCGGTGGCGTGGTCACTGAGCCCAGTGCCAGCCATGGCGCCCATGCTGAGAACATCAACGTTAATCGAGTCGTGGAGACTGACCATGCCGAGGATCTCGTCAGGAACGTTACTAGAAGTATAGTCGCATCGGAAAGACATCTACGTGCAGCAATGGCGACGGGAGGGAAGGGAAGGTGGCGCGATTAGCACAGGATACATTGTACAATGCGGCGAGGACCTACGATTTGAGCAAAGATATGGGTACGAGAACGATCAAAGACTTTGAAGTGCGAGTCTTCGAGTGCAGAAACAAGTGGGACTAATTATTTCCTTGCGCAAGTAGTTCGTACAGTATATATACAGTATACAGGCATTGACCGGACGAGCGGGCCAAGAAACTCAATGGACGGCATCAGCAAAAGTGGCCGCACGTAGCTAGACCTAGTAAGGCCTAGCAAGAACTCTAAGGATTAGTAGATACTTGCAGCCCTTTCCCGAAATAACACTGGCTAGCAAGTACTGCAATATCTTGCAATGTATTTACCATCCTTGCTTACGTCTAAATAGGCTGTGTCGTCTGGCAAGACCCTGTACACCATCACACGAGATGTAGTACATAATGCACCTTGCTAGCTTCCATTCTTCTCGCTAGATCACGCCGTGTTTCCATAGCACGTTAGCATCACAATGTGTATTAACGCCTGCAATGTACGACAGTCATGATTATGGAGCACGATGCACAAGAAATCTGGGAATGTTTGGGGCGTACGGTAATGGGTTCGGACTTCGTGACCCGCCCGCAGGGTTGCTTCATGAACGAAATACGGGACTGGGGGCGTGATGGATCAGCACATGGATAGTGGGGTTATAATTCATGGAGGCAAGCCCGAGGGCACGACTAAAGGGCTCTTCTATGAATAAATACCGTGCATGTTTGTAGCGTAGTACGTACCTCCAAGTGGAGTCCTGATACTGATTCTCGAGAGATCCAAAGCTGGATCTATAGCAATCATCAGAGGGAAGCTTGGTGCCAGTCAGAACTGCTCGAATGTACCGGCTCTTAACTTCACAATCTCTCAACAGAGAAGGAATGACATGCATCTTGTCTATAGAAGAGCCCTTTCTGTTACATATTCACGTGTATCAAAGGTCGTGACAGCAACTCGACCCAAGGCTCGTAGAACGGAAAAAAGCACCAAGTACCGAGGTACGTGTGTAAGGTAAGATGTAGGATACACCAACGCATTAGCTGTCATTCATTCTACGACTGACGCCTGATGGGAGTGCTGAACAGCGATGAAAATCAATCCGAGGGTGGGATCAAAACTGAAAAGTCCCGCTTACCGACTGGTTTCGGACCGTACTGAACAAGAGAACCCGAGGCGGAGAGCAAAACCGTTGCACTGTCCGACCGCTGATGAGGATAGGCGATCTTCCGGACAACTTTTCGGCTAAAGTCGTCCTGAGTCTTCCCCATTGCGACCTCGATGAACGGGAGTGGCATGAAGCATGTCGCGCGGAAATCCAACGCCACCAGTACTAACCGGCCATCCTCCATCGTACGCTTCCTGAAGTTACCCGGGTTGAAATCGCAAGGACAGAGGAATCGACCGTGGCGATATCGCCATGAAAATCGATGTGCAGAAACTTGAGGATCTATCATAGCTCTGAGTTCGTCAAAGCACCTTGAGACGTTGGCAAACACTTACTTTGTGAATATTGTAATGGATCGCAGATTTGCCCCTTTCTTTTATCTTATCTAATCACTGATTAGATACCCGATTAGATCATCTTGATCTTATCTTGGGCACTTCTTCATGCGGCTGCGTACCTAGCCCTTATCCAGCCACGATCCAGACCTCCGATTACAGATCCCTCTCTTCCTTTTCACACTTTGAGCGCTATTTATACTTACAGTCTAGATCTTAGGCCTAGTACTTGATGAGGTCATAGTGACATCATCATGATGTCATAGTGATGTCATCCTGACGTCACCACTGACATCATACCCCTGTGCCCCATGCCTTGAGGTTCCCTCATGGCCTTTACTTAGAGAGTATATATAGTAGGCACTTCACTGTACTAGTCCCTTAGTTCTATTCATTTTCGTGATTGGGCGTTTCCCTCTTGTCTCTGATTGAGTGACTGTGCTCTTAGCCTCGTCTAGGCTCTGCCGTCGTCTTCGTCAAGATCTGCGCGTCCATCCTCCGTCTACCCCGCCGTTGTCCGTCCTTGCCTTGTTGGTTGTTGTTGGTTTGTTTCTGCTCGTGTTCCTCTTTAGGTCGCTGCCTTCGTCGACTAGTCTTGCCTGACTGTGTCACTCAAGCACGACTCGTAACAAATATGGGCATAGAAGTCCTGGTCGGACTTGTAATTGGCATTGGGAAGCCACTCGGGAAAAAAAGAGTGTACAATAGATCTCGTACCGCCACCGATGTGTCCGAGTGTCGCGGTTGGTGGTGCTTCGAGGCTGATCAACGTCTGGACAGCTTTCGCAACTAGTTCAACGTCGTTCGAGTCGCAATCTATACCCTCGATGAACTCCATGGTGATGTAGCCAATTGGACACCCGTAGTATTCTGCCGTAAACGCATGGAATACGCGGGGAACTTGTAAGTCTGAGGCACCAGCGTCGCGGAGAGCCTTCGCGGTCCAATCCTGCGTGCGCGCCTCGTCGATGGTAACGTTGGGGCCATATTTGATCCAGGCAATGACCGATTTAGTAGAGGGATCGACGATGGTGGTTCCGGGGACGAAGCCAAGTCCCAAGCAGTGGGCCACGATTGTCTCCTCGGAGGGTAGATTGGGGTTGTATTGAAATTCGTACGGTGAAGACGACATGGCAGCTAGGAGGGAACATTAACCATAAAGGAGAACTATAGAGTGAAAGAGAAAGAATACCCGGGTAAGACTTGTGTTTGATGATGACGAGAGCAAAGAGATAGTAGTGGAAGGGTGCGGGGAGCAACTTGGTGACGCTGGGGAGGCTAAGACGACGTCTCGCGACCGCTCGTATGCGCTCTAAATGACTCTGATTCCGTACAGCCCTGGTAACCTATTAGCTAGATCCAGTAAGCCTCGGAGGAACCCGGTGATTCTGGTAGCACCTAGGTAGTCCTTGCAACGCCGTGCTAAAGCCAACATTTTTCGTCGTGCTAAGAAAGTGGCTAGACTTAGCAAGACTATTAGTACCCAAATAAGTACAAATTCTCGTTCGATTCTGCTATTAGATTTAGCACGGCGTTGCTAGTTCCTCCGAGGCCTAACAACACGGGTCTGAGTATACAGCCTCGGAGGAACTAGCAACGCCGTGCTAAATCTAATAGCAGAATCGAACGAGAATTTGTACTTATTTGGGTACTAATAGTCTTGCTAAGTCTAGCCACTTTCTTAGCACGACGAAAAATGTTGGCTTTAGCACGGCGTTGCAAGGACTACCTAGGTGCTACCAGAATCACCGGGTTCCTCCGAGGCTTACTGGATCTAGCTAATAGGTTACCAGGGCTGTACGGAATCAGAGTCATTTAGAGCGCATACGAGCGGTCGCGAGACGTCGTCTTAGCCTCCCCAGCGTCACCCAAGTTGCTCCCCGCACCCTTCCACTACTATCTCTTTGCTCTCGTCATCATCAAACACAAGTCTTACCCGGGTATTCTTTCTCTTTCACTCTATAGTTCTCCTTTATGGTTAATGTTCCCTCCTAGCTGCCATGTCGTCTTCACCGTACGAATTTCAATACAACCCCAATCTACCCTCCGAGGAGACAATCGTGGCCCACTGCTTGGGACTTGGCTTCGTCCCCGGAACCACGTCGATCCCTCTACTAAATCGGTCATTGCCTGGATCAAATATGGCCCCAACGTTACCATCGACGAGGCGCGCACTTACTGTCGTTGCGGACACGAGGGGTTTTCTTGTTTTTGCACTCGGATGCCTTGTGGCCAGAGCGCTGGCACGCGTAGCATCGGACACGAGCCGGGCATCGGTTAGCGAAGTGGCCAACCTTACCGCAGTTGAAACAGCCGATACACTGCTTCGTGGTGTGGGTAGTCGACTTGCACAGCCGACAGGGTGCTGTACCTGTTGACCAGGTAAGCGGACTCGTGGGGGAGGGAAAAAGGAAAATAAAGGAATCCCATCCTTGCGCTTAGGGGGCGCAGCGGAATGAGGGAGAGAAACAACAGGTGGCCTCACAGGGACGGTGTGAGGTGGGAATCGGGGTCGTGGGAGATTTCGGGCGAGCCCGAGGGGTTGAACACACAGAGGCATCGACCTAGGGTCGAAGCCTGAGAAGGGGCGCCACTCGAGGGGAGCAGCGGCGACTCGGGAGGGGAATTGCGACATCGAAGGACGAGGGGGGAGGAGAAGCATGTCAGACATTGAACGAAAAGAAAGAATTTTAATGACGCGCTGGTTAACTCTCTAGCACAGCACTACTACACGTTCCACCGTGATCTTGGGTAGAGGCGGGCAAGGGTAAGAACGAAGTCGACCAGTCGAGGGTGACTATTGGGAAGTTTCTATTCAAGTGTTTACGAGTCGCTGCTTGAGTGACACAGTCATGCAAGACTAGTCGACGAAGGCAGCGACCTAAAGAGGAACACGAGCAGAACAAACCAACAACAACCAACAAGGCAAGGCGGACAACGAGCGGGGTAGACGGAGGATGGACGCGCAGATCTTGACGAAGACGACGGCAGAGCCTAGACGAGGCTAAGAGCACAGTCACTCAATCAGAGACAAGAGGGAAACGCCCAATCACGAAAATGAATAGAACTAAGGGACTAGTACAGTGAAGTGCCTACTATATATACTCTCTAAGTAAAGGCCATGAGGGAACCTCAAGGCATGGGGCACAGGGGTATGATGTCAGTGGTGACGTCAGGATGACATCACTATGACATCATGATGATGTCACTATGACCTCATCAAGTACTAGGCCTAAGATCTAGACTGTAAGTATAAATAGCGCTCAAAGTGTGAAAAGGAAGAGAGGGATCTGTAATCGGAGGTCTGGATCGTGGCTGGATAAGGGCTAGGTACGCAGCCGCATGAAGAAGTGCCCAAGATAAGATCAAGATGATCTAATCGGGTATCTAATCAGTGATTAGATAAGATAAAAGAAAGGGGCAAATCTGCGATCCATTACAATATTCACAAAGTAAGTGTTTGCCAACGTCTCAAGGTGCTTTGACGAACTCAGAGCTATGATAGATCCTCAAGTTTCTGCACATCGATTTTCATGGCGATATATCTCGCCACGGTCGATTCCTCTGTCCTTGCGATTTCAACCCGGGTAACTTCAGGAAGCGTACGATGGAGGATGGCCGGTTAGTACTGGTGGCGTTGGATTTCCGCGCGACATGCTTCATGCCACTCCCGTTCATCGAGGTCGCAATGGGGAAGACTCAGGACGACTTTAGCCGAAAAGTTGTCCGGAAGATCGCCTATCCTCATCAGCGGTCGGACAGTGCAACGGTTTTTGCTCTCCGCCTCGGGTTCTCTTGTTCAGTACGGTCCGAAACCAGTCGGTAAGCGGGACTTTTCAGTTTGATCCCACCCTCGGATTGATTTTCATCGCTGTTCAGCACTCCCATCAGGCGTCAGTCGTAGAATGAATGACAGCTAATGCGTTGGTGTATCCTACATCTTACCTTACACACGTACCTCGGTACTTGGTGCTTTTTTCCGTTCTACGAGCCTTGGGTCGAGTTGCTGTCACGACCTTTGATACACGTGAATATGTAACAGAAAGGGCTCTTCTATAGACAAGATGCATGTCATTCCCCCTTCTTGGGGTACTTCTCTGTTGAGAGATTGTGAAGTTAAGAGCCGGTACATTCGAGCAGTTCTGACTGGCACCAAGCTTCCCTCTGATGATTGCTATAGATCCAGCTTTGGATCTCTCGAGAATCAGTATCAGGACTCCACTTGGAGGTACGTACTACGCTACAAACATGCACGGTATTTATTCATAGAAGAGCCCTTTAGTCGTGCCCTCGGGCTTGCCTCCATGAATTATAACCCCCACTATCCATGTGCTGATCCATCACGCCCCAGTCCCGTATTTCGTTCATGAAGCAACCCTGCGGGCGGGTCACGAAGTCCGAACCCATTACCGTACGCCCCAAAACATTCCCAGATTTCTTGTGCATCCGTGCTCCATAATCATGACTGTCGTACATTGCAGGCGTTAATACACATTGTGATGCTAACGTGCTATTGGAACCGGCGTGATCTAGCGAGAAGAATGGAAGCTAGCAAGGTGCATTATGTACTACATCTCGTGTGATGTGTACAGGGTCTTGCCAGACGAACACACCTATTTAGACGTAGCAAGGATGGTAAATACATTGCAAGATATTGCAGTACTTGCTAGCCAGTGTATTTCCGGGAAAGTGCTGCAATATCTACTAATCCTTAGAGGTCTTGCTAGGCCTTACTAGGTCTAGCTACGTGCGGCCACTTTTGCTGATGCCGTCCATTGAGTTTCTTGGCCCGCTCGTCCGGTCAATGCCTGTATACTGTATATATACTGTACGAACTACTTGCGCAAGGAATAATTAGTCCCACTTGTTTCTGCACTCGAAGACTCGCACTTCAAAGTCTTTGATCGTTCTCGTACCCATATCTTTGCTCAAATCGTAGGTCCTCGCCGCATTGTACAATGTATCCTGTGCTAATCGCGCCACCTTCCCTTCCCTCCCGTCGCCATTGCTGCACGTAGATGTCTTTCCGATGCGACTATACTTCTAGTAACGTTCCTGACGAGATCCTCGGCATGGTCAGTCTCCACGACTCGATTAACGTTGATGTTCTCAGCATGGGCGCCATGGCTGGCACTGGGCTCAGTGACCACGCCACCGAGGACAAGGGGATGATTAAGAATCACTGGATGTGGCGCTTCGTCATCAAAAGGCCAGGGACTCTCACCGGGCAGATTCAGTTCGGGTTCAACCTGACGGAAACTCCGAGTGTTCCCTCCGACCAAGCCCAGTATGCTCGCAGTAGCGACCGGCCTTTTGACTCCGACAGCGGTGACCCCAGTGCTTTTTCTACTCGGAGCATCGGTAGTGACGAGGGAGCCAGGTTCGACGACGTCAGCAGCATCAACAAGCCTCCTGATGTCCTACCCACCAGCGGTGAGCACGCCGCCAGCGACACTCCGAGTGCTGTCGACATCCGCTCTGCGCTCGGAGGTGTTATCCAGCAACCTTCCCGGGGCCCCCGTGTCCCTGGCACCTTCGGCATCTTCGTTCGTCCTCGCGCCGAAGCCTCTTGGAGCCATCGTTTCACTCGTTCTTTCCGTCTCGCACCCGGTACACTTTCGGCCAACTCTTCCGCTCCGTCACCTCTCGCGGCATGGAGCCGTTCTGCTTCCAACAGGTGGGATTGGCAAGGTTCGGTTGTCGGGACGGAATGTGTGTGATTTACTATCTCGCTGAATGCCTTCTTGCTCATCGTTGGTATTCGTTTTCCTATCATGTAGTTCTCAATTCGCTGCTGCATGGCTCGCGGACGGCCTCATGGTGGACGGCATTTGCGTAGAGAAGCCCCCCACCCACATCTATGACTTGTTGTGCTGGCGCTACTCCCGGCCTGCGATCGTTGGTGAGGTGACTACTTCTGACGAGGACGAAGCAGAGGAAGGTGCGCCCAGGATCAGAGGATTTCGCTCCTCCAGAAGCTACATCGACAGGGCCATCTGGCCCGAGGGTTATGTGCACGTCGAGCACCCCAAGCTCCTTTTCACCCAGCGCCCTGATGCCTAGGAGGCCCTACGCGTCGCTCACCTAACTGTACCAACAAGTCCATGTCGTCTGTCTTTTGATTCTGAGTCGGATTTCGTAGCTCGTTCCTTATCGTTGACCTGTTGTGCTTGTAATTTTTTACGCCGGGATCGACATGTGTTATACTGGCCTTATGAAACACTCTCTTTGTCATTCATGGGTTGTTTGAATGGACAGCGCCTGGCAAGTTCAGAGGCGACATGCCGGCAGAAAGCTGGCTTGCAGACGATGTCTGGGATAAGTCATCCTTTCAGCTGTTAGCATGAGCATTTCAAGGAGCATCGCTCACACTCAAATCCCTGAAATGAAAGGTCTGCATCAAGTAAGAAAACAAATTGCAAGAGGGGAGACGTACCGGGGCGGCTGGGCGGTGCAGGTGTAGCCTGTTTTCCATCGGGGAAGTATCAATGTTCGACAGTAGAAACTGAGACAGGCGAGAGTATGACATGGGCTGGTGGTGCTGTTTGCTGGACTGCAGAGCGTATCGGGTCTAAGAACATAGTCTGCCTAGGTGACAAAGCAGCAAAATCTGGTCTTCGCAACGAAGTAGCCTGCGTTCCTGCGGTAGAATGGCATGGGTCGCCGTCATGTAGTGTCCATTCGAACTGCCCCGCAATCCTTGACATAAAACATCAATCTTTGTCCCGCAGGCGAAAACAGGATCTCAACAAACTCGACCACCCATTCATCGCTGCAACTAGGAGAGACCAAGCGGGGCGACCAGACCAGTGCAGTGATCCTGTTTCCAACGTGAAAAGTCGCTAGTCTCCTGGTCGTGGTAGCAGTGCTCTGTAGTGATCAACTGTGAACATGCAACCACCACATGAAGTTTTGCGACTTACTGTCTGATAAACGTTGATCGAATGTTCCCCGCGGCTGCCACTACTGTAGTGTTTCGTGGGTAGGGCAATCCTCGTATGTACACATCCGCAGCCTCCTCCGGATGCGGCCACAGTGGCACCAATGAGGACCCTGCCTGGCCTGCATCCTGATCAGCATCATCATAGAAATGCTCACGTTGCGGTGCACCAGATAGACTTTCGTGTAGGGTATGAATCTAAACGGGCACTCGTGCTCATATAGCCGAGGGGTCTGCATAAGACCTCGAATGCGCAAAACATACGGATTCTATGACGACGCGCGACGTCGAAACGGTATGTGGATTTCTCATCCGAGGAGCGCTTTCATGGACGTGACAAAGGTCACGCTGGATTTTACGGTGGGAGTCCGGGATTACCTGTTTGAACCGCACATCTGTCTTGCCTATCTTTCCCGAGCGTAAAACATTGCAAGCACTAACCTCGTGGTGCACCCAGCCCACACTGTGCAAAAACACCAAGGCTGCAAAGCTTCGGTAATTCATCAGCGGGCAGCGGATAAGAAGTACAACCAGATGGCAGATCGGACCCACGCAGAAGGCCGTCAGTATCATTGATCTTCCCGTCCACCCTATTCGCGTTAGTCCGAAGGCATGATGAAATAAAATAAAAAAAAGACTATGTGAAGGAACTGCCATGGAGCTGCGCACCTTGCGATAGCATTACGATCCAAACATCGGCGTCATCACGGTGGGTATCGCAATTGTCTCCCTTTCGATCGAAATGCTTAGCTTATCCTTTTCCCCCTCCTGGTCCTTATTTCTGGTTTGAGCTGACTTGGATGGCCGGCACAATTGCGACTTTGCTTCTTCGATTAGTGCGACAAAATAATCGGTTTACTGACTGGGAAACCAGACGAGACGACAGCTACACTACCGTAGGAGATAGAGCAGGGCTGGTTTTATGAGTCACGTGAAAATAAGACATAGTTCTATCCAAAAAGAGAAGGTGTTTCACACTGCCTCATCTTTCATGCACGTGACTGCGCGTACGCTTTTGTTGTTTGACTACGATCGACGCGTAGAATAGCGTCGTGTCACTTCTGGTATGAAGATCGAAAGCGCCCTGCACGTTCCTCGCCATACGACGACCGTCCAGGGCATTTCACGCTTACATAGTTCTGTGGGCTTTCAGCTTCACCGTCATACACCGGTAAGAAGATTCTTAACGCTTTGCCTCTCTCATGGGTACCCGCCATTGTCCAGCGCAGCGAGATCTGTCTGAACGAGTATGGGCTCGAGTATCCGTCTGGGGCCACGGCGGTAAGCTAAGGACTAGACTATCCAGGTGGGCGACTATGGAGCACGCTGACATGTATTCATCGATTGCAACTCGCAGTAATCGCTCTGTAAGGAGTCACATTCACACGGTAGGCTCCCATAGTGTAGTGGCTGACCAGGAAGGCTGACGGAACGTTTTGCTCAGTACTGCTCACCGCATGTGCGCAGCAGAGAGCAAGCATTCAATCTGAACGACTTATCAGAACAAGGGCGAGTTGCAATGCCAGGGTATGAGACATGCTCGCGTTCCTATCTCCCGCCCATGGTGGATGGTTCCCCCATCGTGGCCAGAGCTACGCACTAGCCCTCAGAGAGGTGGCTGACACCGACGATGGAGCCATGTCAGCCGCACAGTCCCATATAAATACTGCTTGTAAATTCAAGAGACGCACCGCCAATTCGCCGTTCTCTTTGTCGCATGTATGTCTATGACTATCTCTGTTACGACTGAGCTCAGTGCTCATGTACGTCCTGGCAAACTACTGTGATACTCCTTAACTTGCGGTCGTGGAAGACTATGCCATGGTGGTTGCTGGCGCTCATAGAAAATCTTCCTCTCGAAACACCTCTGCCACTGTCTGCATCCATTTTTCTAATAATGGGTCGTCATCTGGGATTGCGGCTCACTGGCAGCGTTGATTATGGGGTTTGCACCTATAGACATGTGGCAAGTCGCGGTACGACCTGCTTGATTGACTTCTTACTCAACGTCACTTTGATAACCTTTCCTAGCCAAGATTGTCGAATGACATTGCTGGATGATCTTATGGTGTACACCGGAAATAGTATCATGCTGGTTGAAGCGAAATGTGATAAGGAAATGTTGATGGATTGCTTGCCGGAAGCTACTAGTCTGGCTATCGCTTTGAGCGAGGTAACCGGGTGCGTGTTCAATTTCTTTGCCTTTGGCGTCGCTTATTACCATGTGCCTAGTGATAACGCCGTTCGATATCGTTTGTCCGATCACGGTGCCAAATGGATGTTTCAGGCGTACACCCGTGATGCCGAAGGAAATGGCATCGTATGAAGGCCCGTTACTACAATCGTGCATCCCCCAGTTGGCGAAGGCTTCAAGAAAGATGTACAACGCCTCGTGGAGTTATCGTATCACTGGGTATGTCTGGCTCCAAATCCTGAATCGTAACAATAATGATTGACCTTTTTTCCATATTCACAGCTAAGAACTGACAGCGATGTCAAGCACGATCCCCGTTGCATAGTTCAATGCTACTGCAAGTTTGAGTTCTTAGGAAGATTGGACGTTCTCTCATAGCACTTATCAATGTCCTCATTTTAAGAAAACAATCTCGCCTATTGAGGCTGTTGAGGAGACACCTTAGGCAGTAGTTCTGGTACGTATCCTCCATTTCTGTTTCTACTCCATTCAGCTCTTTACTTAATTTACTTGTTATTGCCTGACGATTGTACGGATCTCTAGTGGTTACCAGGTCGAGTTCTAGGGGTTAGGCGTGGCAGATTGATCGATGGAGCTGTATCTCCCAGTCGCCACTACGTGGCAGATTGACTCGATGGAGCTGTATCTCCCAGTCACCACGCCTTCGTACCATCTGGTATGTTGCATGGCAGTCTTACCTTTCTTGTATTGGTAGCCGATATCTTGTGGGACATGGGTTTGTTCTCAGCCTACGGGAGTCTGCTCTCTTCGCTGTTGGGAATGCCGAGAGCGATTCTTCCGGATCACCCCGTACGTCATGTGGCGGCCGTATCCTTGTATTGGTAACTGACATCTCACCGCGTTTTGTCCTTTTTTCTTCCTGCTCGGCCGTGACGCTAGAGGCCCGAAATATTCACATCGCGATCAATGCGCCTCTCGAATGCATCATTCCAATTCCAGCTCATCTTCGAAACAAAACTACGACGCTCTCTCGTTGTTCCGGGCTCGTCCAGCTGGTGCCATTCTTCGGCACGTCTGGGGAACATCAAAGAAAGTAATGGATACCACGTGTCGTCCTTGTCCTTTTCAGTCCACATTTGTCGTCGGTCCTACTTAACGGCAGCTAACGGGATATCCCTCCCCAACGCTGGCGTGTCGTGCTGCCGACTTGTTCTTCCACTTGGTATATCAAGGGGATCGTAACCAAGGAATTACTCGTAGACACCACTATCGCTGTCATAATCGTGCGTCTTAGACTACTTGCCCAATCAAATTCATACGTCCGTACGTCAGCGTCCGAACTGATCAAGGAACAATACTCCGAGGGTTGCCATTCGCTTCGTGTGTAGCTTGTAACCTTCGTAGACTTGGAAGAGTGACTTAGACGTGCTATGATCTCGATGGCTGTAGTACGACACAGCTGTCTTGAGGTTCGGGAGCGTTTCCGATGTCGATGTGGAGCACTTTTATAGAATGAAAGTTCATCGCAGTAGCTACATGAGTCCAGCTATGACCCCTTCAAACCTGCGCTGCGTGGTAATGGGCTAAGAAGAGCGTAGTAGGATAGCTGACGATCGCAGGGCCAAGTCTTGGTTTGTAGATTTGCGTGTGTGTATATATTTGGAAGGAGCGAGACGTCTCTTCCACGAACAGCATCGCCCCTTTTTTTCGTTTTCATACGACGGTAGACTTTGCCAGGCGAAGTCGACGCCCTCCGTACTAACAACATTTACAGCACCAGCTGCCATGTCTCTACTCCTCTAATCTCGCGTTAGCACTGTTGACGCGTCTGCCGTGCACTGACATAGTTGTCTGGTCCTAGTTGAGTTAAGAATCGCGTAGTACGCCTTCCCGTTGGTGCGTGTCGCATTGGTCACCTCATCGAGCACCCATATTGACAGAAAACAACTTCGCCTCCGAAGGTCATCCGGTTCTGCGACTCAAGGAACGATCTTTACCAGGCAAGTTCACGTCCAAATGATAGGTGGCTAATGGCTGATGTCGGCGTGGATGCCGCAGCTACCGTCTCAAATATTGGCTGACAAACAGCATCTTCGCTATTGCTAGTTTCATCTATCGCTACCACTGATGCACGGAGTACGACTCTCAATCTTGGCAGAGTCGCTAGGATGAAAAGGGAGGACTGACTCTCCGAGAACAGCGGCTGACCACGACCACGGAGACCTGTAAGCCTCTCCGCAGCGAAGCTCAGCTTATAAATTCAAGCACGGAAACGCCAGTCCCGTCACCCATGCTTGTCCTCTGACTTTGACCTACTCTATCGTGATGATTGTCCGCATTTATCTACTCTTTGCCACCACTCACACCGTTCTCATGTACATCATGGCAAAACTACAGAGAGGCGAAGTTTGTCCCGCATTCGAAAGATGGCCGCTGCCCGGGTTCATTCGATCTTACTCCTTTTTCATGACTTCCCCTACGCAGAGCACGAAAGCCGATGGAGCTCCACGATACTGCCTCGCAAGTAATATTGCCGCACTGCAGCCGTTGGCTTGGGATTGTTCGGCAATTCGTATCTGCTGTAGGTATATTCTAATCCCATTTCTATATCGTTGAATCCAGTATTCCCCTTCTACTGTCAGGTGCGCACAGTAAACATTCATTTACCGTGGTTGAGTGCTCCCTAAGACCCATCTACAAGCCATCCCATCAGCCTTGCCATGTCGCATTGGCGGTATGCGTGTCAAGCAGGGGCGGGATAAATATTTGGTCACTGCAAAATGATTCATCTGGGGTGCTCGTTACAAACGAAGCGGAGTAGGATTAAAAAGCGAGGCTTACGTTCCTGGTTAGTAACATGATATTGCGGTTCTACCTCTTACGGTCCCATAGCTAACGCTCTATTAGGCTCGCTGATCATCTGCTTTCCTCCGGCTGCCCTCATCCAGGCCTTAGTGGTGACGCCCGCCTTCGTACTCGTTGTTCCCGTCTCTCGTGCCCATTATCCCAGCTTGCATGGGATCCCGACTATAGTCACGTATCGTGGTTAGTGCTGATGAGGAAAGCATGGTCTCACCAGGGTCGTAATTTCAATCGGATCTGAAACTTTAGAAAAGACCACTTCGAGATACATGAGATGTGTGATCTGGAGAATCACCAGTCCACTTTCCCCTCGAAGACGGAGTCTAAGAAGAACTGGAGGAAGCATTAGGCCATGGTAATCCAGCATAGCTACCATCGGGCAATCGTGTTGATTTTTTTTTCCAGCTTGTGTAGGTGACACTTATAGTTCTCATTCCTCCTCCCCATGGTTAAGTTCCACTCTGGGTCCCAAGGGTGCGTACGGCGAGTGACGAGGTTTCATGTTCACTGATTAGCGACTACTCAGATACAAGTCCTCTATGTGCATCGATGCGCCGCGCAAAGGAAACTCTTACTTCAAGTGGTACAACTCATGCAAGCCTCTCCTTCACCAAATCTCCGTATCCGGCTGCGTAGATGGTAGATGGAAGAAATTATTTGACCCCCTCCAAACGTTCGGATGGGTCACCGGAGAAGGAACGGATGCCACGCCACGCCATGCATTGTCGGGTTTCTCAACTGTCCTAGCGTACTTGTTTCCTGGTGACGTTTACTTACCTGATCATATTCGTTCTACATTCATTGTGGTGCGAGGGAATAGTCGCTCATGTCCGCCGCGTTACACTAGAAGTAAGATGAGTTCGGTTGGTTGCCTTTCTTGGGAAGTAACACATCTCTTCCACGAAAAGCAAATGCCGCTTTCATTCCTTCTCATACGACTTTGTTAGGAAGTACGTGAGGATCATGTCGGCTTGGTTCGTGCACGAAATCCCATTGCGTATGGCATCCATTGCCATGTCATACGGCTGTTTGTCGGTGCGTGTCACACTGGCCACATTCATTGAGCACGCATACAGGCAGAAAACATACCGCTCGGAAACTGATTGGCTTCTGAAGGTCTTTATACGAAGAGCGTTCCCTACAAGGCGAGTCACCACGTCCGAGCTATCAAGTGGTTGACGTCGGAGTGGCTTCTGCAGCTACTGTCCACAATGTTGGCTGACGGACAAAATCATCGCCACTGTCAGCCTCATGACATACGAATATCATTTCTAGAAGAGTAGGTAATCTCTGTCTCTGCGTTGTCTGTCACATTGACAGAAAGGGTACTGAGGACTGCTCTTTCGAGAACGGCGGCTGACCACGACCACGGAGACCTGTCAGCCTCCCTCTGCAGAGCTCAGCCTATAAATTCAAGTGCGGTAACGTCAGTCCCCTCACCCATCCTTGTCCTCCGACTTCGACCTACTGTATCATGATGACGGTCCTCATCCATCTCCCCTTACTACCACTACCACCGCGCACGCCATTCTCATGTACATCCTGGCAAGACTATGGGAAGGAGAAGTTTTGACTGCATGAGAGAATGGAACCCCGCGTTCGTCTGATTCGCCCGTTTCCATATTTTCGATGAGCCATTCAAACATTAGCGTTTCTCTTGCACAGTGCCCTGAAGCAGACGGAGCTTTAAGAAGCGGCTTCGGAGACCGCAATGCCGTGTGCTGCAGCTATGGGGTTGTGGTTTTATCTGACACTGTCCCTCACAAATTATCGTACGGTAAGCCGGTGCCTGCCGCTGGTATGTAATTTTTTCTGTTATGTAACGTCAAGCCGTGTTACTCACATCCTACTATCGGGAAAGCCATGGGAAAGTACTCATAACCAGGAGAATCTGAATCCGCCCATCATTGCGTAGGTGGCTGTGGTGAAGGAGACCTGGAAATTGGAATGTAAGTCGATTCACCGTGCCCACTACAAACAAATTTACCTTCGTCTACAGGGATTGGAGTAGAGCCGACAGCACAGCTCATGTCTATGGTCAGTAACACGATATTGCAATCCTACTCCCTTAGCTAACATTTCGTCGGACTCTCCGATCCATCACAGTCCACCGCTGCCCTTGCGTGTATGTCTGTGATGACGCCCGGGTTCTCTCGTGCGCGGTACAAGGCTTGCACTGTGAGATACGCATTCTAGTCTTGTATGACGGTTGGTTCTGATATAACCCGTGATCCCATACTATTTTACCAGGCATCACGTTTCCGGTCTTCTGGGGCAGCAGAAGTAGATACTGTCGGCATAAGATCAAGATCGATGCTTCGCGGAACCAGATGAATCGCTAAAGCCACATCACGGTGAAGTCCGATTCAACATGCACTGTGGAAAGCTTCGCAAGCATTGTCTGTTGCCAGTGGTAAGCGGAATAGCTACTGCCGGACATTCGTGTTGAATTTATCGAATTGCACAGGTTGTTCTCGCTGTTGATTCTACGGTCGGGGGCTGCTGCGAACAAGAAGAATGCGGCTACTGATTTGAAACTGGGTTTTACCTTGGATGCAAATTCGTGAGCAATTCGGTGTGAGGACAACATGCGGCGCCAGACACCTCTCACTCGAAGTGGTACATGTCATGAAAACGCTCTCCTACATCCACTCTCCGTACCGCGCCATATGTGGTAGTTCAAAGGAGTACTCGACCTTTTCACCTTCATCATCGGATCGAATGAATGCGGCGTCGCATCCTGCATCGTCGAGTTTGTCGCTGTCCTCGTATGCTACTCATTTGTTCCTGGTGATGTTTACTTACCCAATCATATTCGTTTTTCTTTGGCTCTTGGGGACCCGAGGGGATGTCGCGATCAGAAATAGTTCAAAGTATGAGCTTGCACCCGGGGGTCAGAAAGCTAGCCATAAGGTTGCCTCTGGTGTAGTTTTACTACGCATGAGCTTCTTCCAAACTGGGTTCGGTTAGCTATTGCCTGTTTTAGAAGTCACACGGTATATAAAAACGCAACGCGTCTCTCCCACGACAGAACAAAATGCCCCTGTCTTTCGTTCTCATACGACGGTGGACCTTGCCAGGATGTACATGAGGACCATGCACGTCGTGGCAAAGTCAAGTGTTCGCATCGACGTGTTGACATGAATCTCTGAGTACTCAGACCTGCTGCCTTGCTTGTTTCACGGGTACTTGCTGCGTATCCTCCAGTTGATTGCTTAGCCGGCTCGCACCGGGAGCACGCATATACAGACTTCATTCATCGCACTTGCATCTGCATATATGTGGGCGGATGGCAGACTAGGTGAGCATACTAGTATTATCCGGCGCGGTGAGGCCTGAATGAGTAGCGACCTGTTCAATCAGCGAGGCACTGTCCATTGTGGTCCCCGAATGTTACCTGCCCACCACGCTGACGTTCGACATAAACAAATCACATACGTGTAGGTTTGCATAGCGTTGTGGCTGACTAGGACTATGGAAGCCGACCGAACTCCCGCTAGTTCAGTGTACATGTACGCGTTGGATGCGCAGCGACGCCGGAATCGAGAAACTGTCTATTGCTGCCTGCGACAATAACAGTTCCACATGGGCCAATTCACATGCACATAGGTGTCCAATTTTCGGTGTTGTTTGGCTTCAGCTGCAATAGGACTTCGTCAATTTTTGCATACGAGACGAAACGAGCCAGTTGATCAGATTACAATCCCCCTCAACAATCACCTAGGTTGTCAGGTGAGTGCCGTTTTGATGAGTGTTGTAGTTGATACTCGAGTCTCCATGAAGCATAATCGGTCGGTTGGCAGTAAGACGGTACACTCGACATACGTGCATATCTTGGTGCGGTCGTACCATCTTTAAGCTGCTAATTACCCAACAAACCCTGCACATTGCTCGCCTTGATGACAGAACAAAATTCTCCATGCAAATCCGACATTGCGTATGCATGCACGTCCTCGGCGCGCGTCAGCACACCATCGGGTCCGACTCTATCAAACGTTGCACATGCATCTTCGATGACGAAGACTTCGAACCCGAGGTTTTCAGCCATACGCACTGTCGTGTTCACGCACATGTTGGACGTGAAGCCGCACACAAAGAGCCGAGTGATACCGCGTGCGTGGAGGTCCGCTTCGAGAGAAGTACCTATGAACGCAGAGTGGACAGATTTCTCGTAGAGCGGTTCGTCGATGGGACGGGATGGAGAGGGCGCTGCGAAAGGAAATATAGCGTTGCCTGGATGAGATGGGTGAAGAGTCGAGGAGGGGTCGCGTGAGTTATGCTTAACATGGAAGATGGGGAGGTTGCGAGTGCGGAAGAGGGTGAGGGGGTTGAAATGGCGTGTTCAACTTGGGGGTTATTGTGGTGCCCGCCATGGAAAGGTGTATTGTCGTCTAGACCTGCAGGTGGGCGAGGGTAAGTGTCTCGTAGACTAACAGCGTGACAGTCACACTCACGTGTTTATCGCAGCACCCGTTCTTTGCTTCCTCCCATCTCTTTCCTCGACATGCCACTTGCAGCAGGTGCACGCACCTATCGCACTCCGGATCTCAAGCACCTGTCCAGGCTGTTTCCAGTAACTTCGACACACTGCAGAGCCCCACACCAACAGAAAGTAGTTGGTATCTGGTAGGGTCGAATGAGTCCTTGTCTTCCTCCAAGATAAGCTATTTTCTCGGGGTTCTCTCACGTACGTCTCAGGATATCTTCATGTTTCTATTAGGCAGGACTGACCGGCTCTATTATATGTGCAATATGAGTCCCTATATGCGCTGTTTATGTATGGTATACAGAAGAAGTGTGTGCGTTTCGATGGCTTTTCATTGTTTGATTTTGCTGTAGCATGAAGCTGGACAAGAGCGTAGTTCAGCGCCGCATAGACATGATGGTAGCTGAGGTCATCGTGAGTAACTTCCACCATGCATTGATGTGACGATTTGATGATTGCACAGACTTTTGTTCGGAATGCTCACGTAGGTGTCAATGTGGACGCAGTGGCACTCCCATCCGAACACGATGCAGTGGTGGTTTGTACCGGTGTGATGTGGCTGCAGGATCTTGCAACACTGACATTTAGCCGCAACCACGTTCGAGTCTGGGGCCAGATCTGGTGTGGCAAGTATGGATTCGAGCATGAAGGTGAATGTATGTGGTGACCATTGTCATGACTCATACTCTGTTCCGTAGGGTGATACTCAATAGACAGTCATGATCTTTGTGAAGCGTAAACTTCGCCCTCGACACTTCACCCCCCCACCCTGCCACTACAGCACTCTGCTGCTGGATGCCCATGTGAGAGATATTTTGAGGTATGCAATATTCTGCTTTCGGTGCCTCATATTCCCTGCCCCACCGCTATGTGATTCTGCCTGTAGCCCGCCCGCACGTGCGATATTTTGAGCCACACGGGGTTCTCGTGGTTGATGCCCACATTCTCTGGTCGCACTGTTACGCCTTTCATGTACCGGACCCGACTACAGACTGCGATCTCTCCCAGGAGCACGCAAGTATCCTTCCGCATCACGTATAGGATAGGATAGTACACGACTGTATTCGATCTGGATAGAATGAAGTCGATTGTGAACCAGTCGTAACTGTCTGAATTGGACTGGATTGTAGACTGAATCCAGTAGTCATGCTTTCACAAAAAACAGCATATAAATCATTTTT
>JANFAB010000349.1:20000-22500 GCA_024613165.1 Pisolithus albus | reverse complement strand
AGAAGACTGCTAGCAACCAGAAGACAGCAAGCGTCCTCTCAGGTCACAGCGGATCCTCGAAATCATTAATAGCATCGGGTCTGGCCACCGGCAATCAACCCACTTCCTTCTTCCCAACATGCAAGGCGACCCAAGAAGGGTGCTTGTCTGAGCGGACCTAACAGACCCAAGAAGGATCTGCAGACCATCTCCCGGTCATGCCCTTGCCAAGCCAGTAAACGCCCGAGAGGCATGTCCTTGGCTCGGTGCAAGTCAGACCAGTCACAAGTCAGAAGACTTACTTGACGACCACACGCGTTCAGTCTCCAACAGGCCAACACCGCAAGCAGGACAAGGGAAGGGTTACTGGACATCCAGAAAGAAGCTTTCATCCTCCCCTTGCTACCCCGACCCGGGCATTAGCCAACCTCCAACACGGGCCGACTACCCAAAAGCAGGACAAGGGAGGGTTACTGGACATCTAGAAAGAAGCTTTCGTCCTCCCTTGCTACCCCACCCGGGCATTAGCCAGCCCATTAGATGGACCCCCCCGGACCCCAACTATGGATTAGCCAACCCGAAGCCGACTACCCTAAACCCCCAGTTCCCGATCATGAATATGCCAGAGATAAGCCAACTGTAACTAGCACGGCAATGCATAAATTACAATTGCCCGTAGCAGAGTGTGACCATCATCTGTGCATAGTGAGCCATTGCCCACATAGTAGGAAAGGGCCTTTGTTTGGTGTGCTTTGGCCGCTTGCGCGAAAGGCGTGAGTTTTGGTGTCCACTATATCGCGTTTTTGGGTATTTTTGTGACTTTGCAGAATTTCGAGGCATTAGTGGCTGTGCAACACTACACAAACAACCTAGTTAGGACTACACTTTTGCTAATCAAAAAATGCGCGCACTACCAAACACATTTGCTAATCAACCCTTCACTTTTGGTAGTCAAAAATGCGAACACTACACAACACCTTTGCTAATCATTGGTAATCAAAAATGCGCACACTTGCTAATCAACAACAACACAACACATTGGCTAATCAACACTACCCTTTTTGGTAGTCAAAAATGCGAACACTGCACAACACCTTTGCTAATCAACACTACACTTTTGGCTGATCATTGTTAATCAACAACCACACAACACATTTGCTAATGAACACTACACCTTTGGTAATAAAAAAATGCGAACACTACACAACACCTTTGCTAGTCACACTACAAATATTTGGTAGTCCAAAAAAGCGGACTCTACTACACTTTTGGTAGTCAAAAGAGTATGCAACATTTGACTACTCAAACACTAATCAACACTACACTTATATTGGTAATCAAAAAAGCGCCACAACACTACGCTTTTGGTAATACAAATGTACACAACACTTTGCTAGTCAAACACTACAAAACACTACATCTATTTGGTAGTGAAAAAAGCGGAGTTTACTACGCTTTTGGTAATACAAATGTACACAACACTTTGCTAGTCAAACACTACAAAACACTACATCTATTTGGTAGTGAAAAAAGCGGAGTTTACTACGCTTTTGGTAATACAAATGTACACAACACTTTGCTAGTCAAACACTACAAAACACTACATCTATTTGGTAGTGAAAAAAGCGGAGTTTACTACGCTTTTGGTAATACAAATGTACACAACACTTTGCTAGTCAAACACTACAAAACACTACATCTATTTGGTAGTGAAAAAAGCGGAGTTTACTACGCTTTTGGTAATACAAATGTACACAACACTTTGCTAGTCAAACACTACAAAACACTACATCTATTTGGTAGTGAAAAAAGCGGAGTTTACTACGCTTTTGGTAATACAAATGTACACAACACTTTGCTAATCAAACACTACAAAACACTACATCTATTTGGTAGTGAAAAAAGCGGAGTTTACTACGCTTTTGGTAATACAAATGTACACAACACTTTGCTAGTCAAACACTACAAAACACTACATCTATTTGGTAGTGAAAAAAGCGGAGTTTACTACGCTTTTGGTAATACAAATGTACACAACACTTTGCTAGTCAAACACTACAAAACACTACATCTATTTGGTAGTGAAAAAAGCGGAGTTTACTACGCTTTTGGTAATACAAATGTACACAACACTTTGCTAGTCAAACACTACAAAACACTACATCTATTTGGTAGTGAAAAAAGCGGAGTTTACTACGCTTTTGGTAATACAAATGTACACAACACTTTGCTAGTCAAACACTACAAAACTACATCTATTTGGTAGTGAAAAAAGCGGAGTTTACTACGCTTTTGGTAATACAAATGTACACAACACTTTGCTAGTCAAACACTACAAAACACTACATCTATTTGGTAGTGAAAAAAGCGGAGTTTACTACGCTTTTGGTAATACAAATGTACACAACACTTTGCTAGTCAAACACTACAAAACACTACATCTATTTGGTAGTGAAAAAAGCGGAGTTTACTACGCTTTTGGTAATACAAATGTACACAACACTTTGCTAGTCAAACACTA
>JANFAB010000349.1:0-2500 GCA_024613165.1 Pisolithus albus | reverse complement strand
TTAGTGGCTGTGCAACACTACACAAACAACCTAGTTAGGACTACACTTTTGCTAATCAAAAAATGCGCGCACTACCAAACACATTTGCTAATCAACCCTTCACTTTTGGTAGTCAAAAATGCGAACACTACACAACACCTTTGCTAATCATTGGTAATCAAAAATGCGCACACTTGCTAATCAACAACAACACAACACATTGGCTAATCAACACTACCCTTTTTGGTAGTCAAAAATGCGAACACTGCACAACACCTTTGCTAATCAACACTACACTTTTGGCTGATCATTGTTAATCAACAACCACACAACACATTTGCTAATGAACACTACACCTTTGGTAATAAAAAAATGCGAACACTACACAACACCTTTGCTAGTCACACTACAAATATTTGGTAGTCCAAAAAAGCGGACTCTACTACACTTTTGGTAGTCAAAAGAGTATGCAACATTTGACTACTCAAACACTAATCAACACTACACTTATATTGGTAATCAAAAAAGCGCCACAACACTACGCTTTTGGTAATACAAATGTACACAACACTTTGCTAGTCAAACACTACAAAACACTACATCTATTTGGTAGTGAAAAAAGCGGAGTTTACTACGCTTTTGGTAATACAAATGTACACAACACTTTGCTAGTCAAACACTACAAAACACTACATCTATTTGGTAGTGAAAAAAGCGGAGTTTACTACGCTTTTGGTAATACAAATGTACACAACACTTTGCTAGTCAAACACTACAAAACACTACATCTATTTGGTAGTGAAAAAAGCGGAGTTTACTACGCTTTTGGTAATACAAATGTACACAACACTTTGCTAGTCAAACACTACAAAACACTACATCTATTTGGTAGTGAAAAAGCGGAGTTTACTACGCTTTTGGTAATACAAATGTACACAACACTTTGCTAGTCAAACACTACAAAACACTACATCTATTTGGTAGTGAAAAAAGCGGAGTTTACTACGCTTTTGGTAATACAAATGTACACAACACTTTGCTAGTCAAACACTACAAAACACTACATCTATTTGGTAGTGAAAAAAGCGGAGTTTACTACGCTTTTGGTAATACAAATGTACACAACACTTTGCTAGTCAAACACTACAAAACACTACATCTATTTGGTAGTGAAAAAAGCGGAGTTTACTACGCTTTTGGTAATACAAATGTACACAACACTTTGCTAATCAAACACTACAAAACACTACATCTATTTGGTAGTGAAAAAAGCGGAGTTTACTACGCTTTTGCTAATCAATGGTCTACACAACACTTTGCTAATCAAACACTACAAAACACTACATCTATTTGGTAGTGAAAAAAGCGGAGTTTACTACGCTTTTGCTAATCAATGGTCTACACAACACTTTGCTAATCAAACACTACAAAACACTACGCTTGTTTGGTAGTCAAAAAAGCGGAGTTTACTACGCTTTTGCTAATCAATGGTCTACACAACACTTTGCTAATCAAACACTACAAAACACTACGCTTGTTTGGTAGTGAAAAAAGCGGAGTTTACTACGCTTTTGCTAATCAATGGTCTACACAACACTTTGCTAATCAAACACATTTGCTAATGAACACTACACCTTTGGTAATCAAAAATGCGAACATTACACAACACTTTCGGCTAATCAACACTACACTTTTGGTAATCAAAAATGCGAACACTACACTGCACCTTTGCTAATCAACACTACACTCTTGGTAATCAAAAATGCGAACACTACACAACACATCTAGCTAATCATTGGTAATCAAAAATGCGCACCCTACCAAACACATTTGCTAATCAACACCACACCTTTGGTAATCAAAAATGCGAACACTACACAACGCATCTAGCTAATCATTGGTAATCAAAAATGCGTGCACTACCCAAACACATTTGCTAATCAACACCACACCTTTGGTAGTCAAAAATGCGAACACTACGCAACACATCTAGCTAATCATTGGTAATCAAAGATGCGAACACTACACCACACTTCAGGTAATCATTGGTAATCAAAAGCGTGCACACTTGCTAATCAACAACAACACAACACATTTAGCTAATCATTGGTAATCAAAAATGCGAACACTACCACACTACACTTCAGCTAATCATTGGTAATCAAAAGTGCACACACTACACAACACATTTTGGCCAGTCATTGGTAATCAAAAATGCGCACCCCTGCACTACCCACTTAGCCTAGAAAAGTGTGGACAGTACGACGACACATTTGGTAGTCAAAAATGCGAATGCTAGATCAGACCAAAAACAACCACGGCACCCAGGATTCCCATGTGGTCCCCCACCATGGTACTAACTAGGCGGCACTTTGCTTAACTGCGCAGATCGGACGGGATGCGGTGCTTTCAAAGTCCTATGGCCGTGGATGCCCAGTACTGCCGTGAGATGACCATAGGGCATCAGGGGGAGCCTGCCCTGAACTCCAGGGATGCGAGTTCCACAAGACATGCCCTCCAC